>JAOWAR010161311.1:0-10458 GCA_028571005.1 Clathrina lutea
CGTCAGTCTGAATCAACACTTTCACCGTTCACCCACAGCTCCACTTCATACTACGATAACAAACAGGCATGCACTACGATACGTATGTGTGTGTGTGTGTGTGTGTGTGTGTGTGTGTGTGTGTGATTTTCATGATAGATGTTTTATCCATCCCATGCATGTTTGTATTTGACTGTGCCCGTGTGTGCGGAAAGCCATTGCGATTGCATCTGGTTGGAGATTGCATCTGGTTGGAGCTTGCATCTGGTTGGAGCTTGTCTTCATGAGCGGTGGTATGCCTTCTCTTTTCTTCATCCTCCTTTGTCTTATGAAGGTATGGTGTGTTGTGTGTGCTTGTTCGCCACAGCGTGGTGTGGTGTGGGAGGAAGTTCTCATTATGCTACCAGATCATGTAGGAGTCATCCTGCTGTCAGCCACCATACCCAATACCAAGGAGTTCGCTGGCTGGGTTGGGTAAGCTGTGTCTATTTCTTGCCTTTGCCCAAAAGCCAAGAACTGAAAGATTGAAGTGATTCAATTGCTTCTTGCCTCATCAATATAGTGTGTTTGGCTGTGATTGTCAAACCACCGATTCATTGTTTTCTAAGGCTAAACACCAGCTAATCCTTACTCTATGTGTTTGTGAACAAGCAATCAAGAAGCAGAGTTGTGTCAGTTTGGGCTTGTGATTTAGAGCCTTCCCTGTCAAAAGATGTGAAGGGTTTTTTAGGTTTCTTTTTTTTTCTTGTTGTAGGCGAACCAAAGAGAAGAAGATATATGTGATCAAAACTCACAAGCGGCCCGTTCCTTTGGAGCACTTCTTGTACACAGGGAACAGTAACAAGACCAGCAACGAGCGCTTCAAGATTGTCGGCAAAGACGGCCTGTTTGTCGACCATGGGTGAGGTTCTGCCTGTCTTCCGCTTGTTGCAATCTGTCCATCTGTGGTGGTGGTGTGTGCGTAGTTGCTCATGTATTTACGCGTGTGTGTGGAGGAATGTGTTGATGTGTGTCGTATTGCTGAGGTGAACATAGGTTGCTGGCTTTCCCCATGTAGTGCAGCTCTCCACCGTGCCAAGCAGAGGCTAGTCTGCTTTAGAATATGATATGACCATGCAACAAAGTTGTAAATTCATTTGTAGTTCTCTTTTTTTTCTCTTCACCCTTGGGAACAGCATCGCTGTAACTATCATTGTTTATTTTTGTGTGTTTTCCTGTCTTTTTTTTTCCTTTCCAGGTACAAAGCTGCTGTTGATGCCAAGAAGCAGCGTAGCAAGCCCACGGACAAGTTTGGTGCGAAAGGTTCAAGGCGTGCTACCCCTCAACAGGTCAGTCATGTTCAGAAAGTTCTGGGTGCTTTAATGTGTAAATTTCCCTCTTACGGAGATATGGCTCTTTCTTAATTTTTCCTTTTTGGCGTGGTGTGTAGTCATTTTGTATATTTCGACTGAGCTGGGTGTTGAGTGATGTATTGAGTGATGTATCGAGTGATGTATCGAGTGATGTATCGAGTGATGTATCGAGTGATGTATCAAGTGTCAAGTCATGTATCGAGTGCTGTATCAGTGATGTGTCTGTGATGTGTCAGTGATGTATTGAGTGATGTCTTGAGTGATGTGTTGAGTGATGTGTTGAGTGATGTATTGAGTGATGTATTGAGTGATGTGTTGAGTGATGTGTTATGTGATGTATTGAGTGATGTATTGAGTTTTGGAACCTGATGGTGATTTGCCACAGGCACACACAAGCTTCCTTTGAAATGATCTCCTGTTTGCAAGTGTGGAAAATTTGAAGGTGGTTGGTTGCTTTCTTTCATTCTTTCTTCTCAAAGGACCGAAGTATCTACTTGTCACTTGTCGAGGCTTTGCGCAAGCAGGAGCTCCTGCCGGTCGTCTGTTTCACGTTCAGCAAGAGGCGCTGCGACGACAACGCCGACAATCTCGGCTCGCTTGATCTCACCACCTCGAATGAGAAAAGCCATATTCATAAGTTCTTCAAGAAAAGCACCGACTGCCTCAGGGCCGAAGATCGCAAACTACCACAGGTGAGCCTCGGCTGTAGAGAAGAGGGGAGAGGCCGGTCATCTTGAATCAACCTTCTCCTGCAAGACATGCTTGTCCCTCGTTTTTCAAGAGAGAAAAAGAAAAAAGAAGATGAGAAAGAACATATAATGAGCTGAGTTACTTTTTCAAAAAGTGGCCGCTCAGGGCATTTTGATGTTGAGATCATATTTGACGGTTTATGGTGAGAACTGAGAATATTCTCAGAAGACACCAGTGGCAAGCGAACTTTCATAAAACAAAACAAGTTCTTGGAGTGGAAATAGTGGCAGACCTGCCTAAGATCTCTGCTTTGTGCTCATTCAGTAACTTGCCTTGGATTATGCTCTCTTTCTGGCTGATTCAAATATCAGCCCACTTCCCTCCCAGTCGATCAATGGGTCCTCTTTTTCTAAACCTTGAGTTGATGTCAGGATTCTGCTCCTTTGCCTTGTAGGTCAAGCGCCTCGGTGACTTGCTTAAGCGGGGTATTGCGGTGCACCACAGCGGTATCCTGCCCATATTGAAGGAGGTTAGTTGTTACGCTAAGATGCTCCACAGAAGAGGTGTTTCACGGCTTTGAAGAGGTGTCTCACGGCATTGGAGAGGTGCCTCACGGCATAGAGGAGCCATATATCTCTTTTTCAATACTTAAGCTTCTTGCTCTCGTGCAGGCTTGTCAAAATTGCACTGAGTCCTGATGACCAACACACCTGTTTATTTGTTTGTTTTGGATGCCCGCTCCAGGTTGTGGAAATGCTCTTCCAGGATGGAAATGTCAAGGTGAGACTGTGTGGGGATGTTAACTCACCTGGGCCCTGTCCAGTGCTGGATGGGCAGAGCAGAATGTTTTTGAGCAAGCCAGCTGGACAATTGGTTGTCTGAGATTACACAGAATACCTCTGCTGTGTTTTGTTCGATCTTGATAAGTTGCCTTGTCTTGTTCGGCTCCTAGTTCTTTTGTTCGTGTAGATATCCTGTCTACAGACGTGCACCTCGGTTTGTCCTCGTGGTTTTTCCTGTGTTTCCAAGAATTCTGCTGTTCACACCACCCCTTTTGTCTTCATCCAGCTCCTTTTTGCGACGGAAACTTTTGCCATGGGCGTTAACATGCCAGCACGCACCGTGGTCTTCGACTCCATCAGAAAGTTCGATGGCAAAGATGTGCGCACACTGCTGCCCAGCGAGTACATCCAAATGGCTGGCCGCGCCGGCCGTCGTGGCAAGGACACAACGGGCACAGTGATCATCCTCTGCAAGCTGGATGTGCCAGAGAAAGGAAACCTGCAGCAGATGATGCTGGTCAGGCTGCCTGGCTGCCTTGTGTCTTTCTCTGTTTTTGTTAGTCCTTTCTTTTTGAGTTGAAGTGAATTTTGTGCCAGCAAATGTTATTATGCATGCATGGAGCCCACTACAGGGCAGTTTTCTTTTTTGCACAGTTGAAATGAAGTGTTGTCACTCTTGTACATTTGCGGCCCAATCAAGTTTTGGCTGGCACACTTTCTGAGCCTATTCCATCGTCGTCGCAGACGGAGCATGGCTTTTCATTTGAACATTGTGGATGGAATAACAGGCCTTGTGTAGACGAACCTCTTCAGCTCGTTTGGAGATGCAATGAAACCTATTTGTTTCAGCTCTTTACATAGAGCTCCAGAAAATACCATGATTTTGTCTCTCACTTCCCTTTTTGTCTCTTTCTCTTCCTCATCCCATTCTCTCTCTCTCTCTCTCTCTCTCTCTCTTCCTGTCTCTCTCTCTCTCTCTCTCTCTCTCTCTCTCTCTCTCTTTCTCTCTCTTCCTCCATGTGGTAGGGCAAGGCGACACAGCTGCAGTCACAGTTCCGCCTGACCTTCACCATGATCCTCAACCTGTTGCGTCGGACAAACTTCCAGGTGGAGGATATGATTAAGAGGAGTTTCGCTGAGTTCCACCAGCAGCGTGATGCTCCTGCCCATCAAGAGAAGGAGCAGGAGCTTCGCAAACAGCTGCAGCAGACAACGGTCTTCCACTGCGATATTTGCGGGGAAAGCATGACAACACTCTATCACTGCTGGAAAGAGCTGGAAGCATTGGACAAGGAACTCAGGGTGGGCGCTGCCTGTTTTTTTTTTATTTTTCAAAAGTCTTATTTTCTGCTGTGGATTATATTGACTTTGTTTCTGAACAGTTTTCAACCGTTTCTATTCAAAGTATGAAAGAAAAAAAGGATGACTGTTATACCTTCAGCTTACTCCTTTTCTTTGCATAAAGCATGGTTTTCACCTGCGCTTGTCAATTAAACCTTAAAATTGGTTGTTTGTTCCTCAGGGAGCTTTTGCTCAAAGGCGCTATTTTGCAGCTATAGTGACCTCGCTTCGGTGAAATTGTTACAGGAGTATATTCTTCTGTGTACAGGGTGTGACAGCATCTCATCCTCAAGCAGTCAAGTCCTTGTCGCCTGGGCGCGTTGTTGTCGTGGATACACCACATCACCGAAATTCACTAGGCGTTGTGCTTGACAGCAAGGCTGTCCCAGGTAGGGTTAGGTGCTAGAGCTATGCGATATTTTTGTTTGACTAAAGCCCGGCACGAACGTTTAAGTTTTGTACGTTGGGAAGGATGTAGCCTTCTGTGAGCTGGAAGCTGTTGATTTTATTTATCTGTGTCTGTTTCTCTCTCTCTCTCCCTTTCTCTCTGACTCTACACGATACATGGTTTCTGTTACCAGTGAGGGTCAGTGTAGTTGCTGTGTTCATGGCCATGCGACATCACTTGAAAGCGGAATGAATGTCTATTTTCTGGATTCTGTGTGTGTGTGTTTGGACTCTGCAGGATCTGGCCGCACATTCAGCGTGCTGGTTCTGTGTGACACAAGGGACTCTCACCATCCGGTGATTGGTCGCAGCTCTGCAAGTGTGGTTCAACCCAGCACTGACCTGTCTGTGCCGGACGTGGAGAAACTCAGTGGAGCAAGCAAGCTCCTCCGTCCGTCTGGACAGTGCAGTCAGACAGTGGTGAAGCTGACTGGTGAGGAGATTGCTTCTATTTGCCAGCAAAGCATGCGCTTGTCTGCCGAACGCATCCTGGGTGACCACGTGAATCGACAGCAACCGCGATGGAGGTGAGGCTCGTTTCTCTATATATGTTTGTGCGTGGTTGTGCAAGTCTACCTGCTGGGGACAGTTTGGTTTGTGAAGCCATATGTGATGTATACTTGTAAATCATTGGAAGCCTCCATGCACAGGCTTGTTCAAGTGTGGTGGAAAGAGAGGGAGAATAACTCCACTTGAAACAGCTCTGTCCTGGTTCCATTTTCCTCTGCATTCCACTCCTAGCCAGTGTTGGTCTGCAAAGCTCTTCTATTTTCTCTCTTTCTCTCTCTCTCTCTCTCTCTCTCTCTCTCTCTCTCTCTCTTTCTGTCTCTCTTTCTCTTTATCAGAAATGATCCTCCATGTCGGGAAACACTAACAGCAACTCAGCAGCTCTTACGACTGGTTGAGAATCACCCCGATGGTCTGCCAGAGTTAAATCCCATGCAAGACTTTCACATTCGTGACTTGCAGCTGGTAGAGAAGTTTGATCAGCAGAGTCTCCTTCGTACTCAGATCAGCTCGCTTGCCTGTCTGCAGTGCCCAGAGTTCCTGGACCATGTGAGTGGATGTGAAAGTGCTTGGACTATTGCGTAGCAAGAAGGTGAGGCGCGTGCTGATGTTTAGAAAGAATATTGCAGCTTGGATCGAGGAACAGAAGCTGGCCTGACTTTTTGGGCAGGAGGAGCGCCTGACCCAGAGCAGTGTTGAGAAGCTGTTCATGGTTCTGCCTCATGTTCGCTTTTCGCCATGGTGGATTTTGCAGTTGCTTTCTGTGACTGCTGTCCTCTGACCCCACTTTGCCTTTCACCCGAACTATCATTCCTACCTTCGATTCATTTAATTTTTTTTTTTTTTGCTTTTTGGTCTCAATTTGAATGGAAAGGGATTTCCTCGACTTTAACGTGTAGTTCAGTACAACAAACAGCACTACAATTATCGCATTGTTTGAAGGCAATAGGAAGACCAATCGGCCAATTTTTTGTTGGAAAGATCAGATAGATTACCAGCCACTGTGACAGGTCATAGGCAATTCACCTGACTATAGCACACCTTTGCCTGGTCATGATGGCCAGGCCTTAAACACCAACCTTGAATTCTCCGTTTTCTTTTTTCTTTTCTTTTTTGAGTAGTATTCACAGACATGCGAGCGTGAGAGCATTGTGCTCGAACTACAGAAGATACAGTTCATGCTATCGGACCAAAATCTAGAGCTCCTGCCTGAATACAGACAGCGCATTAAGGTGAGTGGTTTGAAGCAGATTTCTGTCAGCCGAGTCAAAGTACCCGGCTTTTTCACGGCGGAACACTCGTCTGGCAGCAGTTCAGGCTTTGCTGTTGTGAGTTAACGTGAGGTTAAAACTGAAAAGAAAGACTTGACATAGGAGATGGGGAGTTGATTGAGATTTTTGTGTGGTTGGCTGTATACGAATAAGTTGGAAGTATTAAATTGTGTGTGGGAAGTCTTGGGTCTGCTCTTGATTATGTTGAATCTGTCTCTTTATTCACTGGAAGCTCCATCTCTCTCTCTCTCTCTCTCTCTCTCTCTCTCTCTCCTCTTTCTCCATCCGCTCTTCCTTCAAGTTTTCTACTTCCCGGCCCCTTGTGCTCTGTCTGCGTAGGTTCTCCAGCGACTTGGCTACATTAAGAAGGATGGCACCCTTCACCTGAAAGGCAAGGTTGCACGCGTCATGCACAACTTTGAGGTTCTGGTTACGGAGCTTCTCTTCCGAAATATTTTCCTCGAGCTCGATCCGGAGGACATTGTTGCACTGCTTTCAAGCGTGGTCTTTCAGCAGGTATCACCTCTGTCCTTATTTCGTTTTGCAACACACCGAGTTTGCCATTGTTTCTGTAATTTGTGCAACACACCGAGTTTGCCATTGTTTCAGTGATTTGTGCAACACACAGAGTTTGCCATTGTTTCTGTCATTTGTGCAACACACCGAGTTTGCCATTGTTTATGTGATTTGTGCAACACACTGAGTTTGCCATTGTTTGTGTGATTTGTGCAACACACGGAGTTTGCCATTGTTTCCGTCATTTGTGCAACACACCGAATATGCCATTGTTTATGTGATTTGTGCAACACACTGAGTTTGCCATTGTTTATGTGATTTGTGCAACACACCGAGTTTGCCCTTGTTTGTGTGATTTGTGCAACACACCGAGTTTGCCATTGTTTCCGTCATTTGTGCATCACACTGAATATGCCATTGTTTATGTGATTTGTGCAACACACCGAGTTTGCACTTGTTTTTGTGATTTGTGCAACACACCGAGTTTGCCATTGTTTCTTTGATTTGTGCAACACACCGAGTTTGCCATTGTTTCTGCAATTTGTGCAACACACCGAGTTTGCCATTGTTTCTGCAATTTGTGCAATACACCGAGTTTGCCATTGTTTCTGCAATTTGTGCAATACACCAAGTTTGCCAATGTTTCTGTGATTTGTGCAACCCACCAAGTTTGCCAATGTTTCTGTGATTTGTGCAACCCACCAAGTTTGCCAATGTTTCTGTGATTTGTGCAGCCCACCAAGTTTGCCATTGTTTCTGTGATTTGTGCAACCCACCAAGTTTGCCATTGTTTCTGTGAGTTGCTCAGTCAACACAGTATGTTGCTTAATGGCATCTGTTGTAAGGCTTGGCCCTTGTCTGTTTGTTTGATTTTGTGTGTTTGTCTTCAGAAAAATTGCAGCGAGCCCACCTTCACACCTGCATTGAAGAAGGTATGCTGTTTACGGTGGTATGATGACAAGGCTTTCTTGATTCTTTTTCCATCAGCCTTTTCTTATTCCTGTTAGAATATCCAGTCTTACCACCTTTTGTTGTTGTTGTTGTTGTTGTTGTTGTTGTTGTTGTTGTTGTTGTTTTTGTTGTTGTCGTCATCGTCGTCGTTGTCATGTGTGTGATGGCAGGGTATGAAGAACATTCTGAGCATTGTGGAGAGTATCGCTGAGGTGGAGATTGATTACGGTTTGAGCATCACGGTGGAGGACAGTAAGGAGTTGCTGCACTTTGGTCTCGTTGAAGTCGTTCACAAGTGGGCCAAAGGCGAGGTGAGAAGCGGTGGTAGTTCTCAATGGGGTGTGTGCACAGTATGGACCTTGTTGGACAGGACTGATCATGAGTGATTTTGAATTTTGTGGTTCTTGAACCTCTTGTGGAAGTTCAATGTTTTCATTGCAGATCCAGAAGTGAGATGAATCAGCCTCACAGTGCAGTATCATACACCCCACAAAGCAGTCGATCCAGTGGTATACATTTGTTTGGGTTATTGTTTGAAGTTCGTTGACTGTGTGATTAAATATAGGGGTTTTCTTTTGTCGTTTAGCCATTTGCTGAGCTGACCAAGATTACTGATGTCGATGAAGGTAAGGACTTAGTGTTTTCAATGAGTTCATATTTTCGGTGTCTGCCGGTTAAAAATATCGAGCACCTCCCGTCGTCCCCCCTCCCCATTCCTTTCTTTTCGCGCTGCTCTTCTTTGTAATCAGTTCTTGTCAACTTAGTGTTTTGCCACATTCTCTGCTTTAGACCCGTCAAGAACTGCACCGCAGAAAAATAATCAAGATCCATTGGTTGCATTGTTTGTATATCTTGGACTATACACGCCTTTTGCCGCCCAAGTCATTGATGGCTATTGCACTTTCTTCTCGCCTGCTGCATTTGCCCGCTTCTTGTAGGAACGATTGTGCGCTGCATTCAGCGGCTAGAGGAGGCGTGCCGCGACGTTCAGACCGCGTCCAACCTCTACGGAGATCCAGAGTTTTCAGCCAAGATGGAGAAAGCAAGAGGTCTTATCAAGCGCGACATTGTCTTTGCTGCTAGCCTTTACACGAAGTGATCCCTATTGTTTGTCTCTGTATATGACTCTTGAAATTGTATCATCCTAGAGCTCGTGATCAGATTCTTTCGAGCCTTTTCAGCTCAATAGTCCATGCTAGTATCAATTAGTTGTTTTCTTTTCATGTCTTTTTGTCTTTTTTACTTGTCTTATGTCAAAAGTTCAAAATTTACCATAGCACACATACACTGAGCTCTTTGTCAATTCAAACCTCCTTTTCTCTTTCTTCATAAGGCAATTTTTATCTTTTTTATTTTATTTTATTTTTTATTCATGTGTATCTGGATTCTTGATTTTGCTCAACTTGGAAAGAATAATTAGCCAGCGGCTCCCAGTCAAATCACATTCATGATTGTCCTTCTCAGATGTAGTATTAGTTTGTTCTTTTTAATTTTCGGTCTTGCAGGAGGATAATATTCGGTGGTCTGAAGTTATGAGCCCTGAGCTATGTTCAACATCCTCATGAAGAGCTGGTTGAGAAAGCTTGACGTCAAAGTTGCACATAATGAGGGTGGATATCGATCAGGTTCTGCAAGATCAGTAGCCAATATCTTTTTGCATACATGACATCCCTGCCGAGAGGGACATGTGAATTTCGTTTACAAATTCCGCAAACACAATTTGCCCAGGTTCGGGGGAATTATCGAGAGCCAACATGAAACGCATGTACGGTACTACCGGACGTGAGATAACATTCGAACTACATCAGGCAAACAAACACGTACAAAATACTGAAAATAGGGCCTCAAGAACGACCCAAAACAAGTCCCATCTACACCACCAGCTTCTCTTGTGAAATTTGCCTCGTTTTCTTCGATTTTGTGAAGAAGTTCTGGATCGTTGGAGATGAATTGCCACAAGTTGAAGCTCGCCAAGCCCAAGCGTAGTCTGGCATTCAAGTAGAGGTCATAGCCATCGTCTATTGTATTTGCGCCGCTGTTAAGGTCATCCACATAGATGGACCACATGACTTTCTGGACAAATGTCAGTGTCACAGGATATTCTGTCGCTAGGATACAATGTTGCAATGACATCACATCCTAGGAGATTGTCGCTCGATATCTTTTGTCGGTGACTGAAGAGCAGGACAAGTCCTTTCTGTTCTGACTTTGTTGGTTACATTTTGGCATGTGAAAGATATGTCCTTGATGTATTCAAGTTTAATTCGTTTCCTCGTTCCATCTTGATCGGCCACGATCTGGCCTAGTACGAGGAAACGACGCTTCGAAACAGGAAGTTTTCTAAGAGCACCGTAGAATTGTTCGAAGATCACAATACAACAGCAGCAGCACATGGCCCTAGCTTTTCATCAGTCGATTACTGTCATCCTGACAAGCGGAAAGAGAAGCGACCTACCAAGCTCTAGCTAGACATATCTGAAGCCTTCCTGTTTCGGGACCTAATCGATGTGTGCGTGTGTGTGTCATAATGAAAAAGAAAGGTGCTAGACGAACGGCGAGTACGACACATGAAGAAAAGGAAAAAGCAAAGAAAAATACAAGAGCAGCAGCATATGGCCCTTT
>JAOWAR010161322.1:0-10456 GCA_028571005.1 Clathrina lutea
TGTTCTTTCAGAAAGAAAACCGGTATCAATCTCAACGTAACAGAGAAAGTAAAGCAAAGTTGAGAAAGATGTGTGATTCCACCAGCTAATACCAGTTACAAAAAAGAAAAAAAAAAAGACGTACTGAAAACATGATTAAAAAAAGTGGGAGCTGAACAGAATTTTGTGAAAAACCGCAAAGTTGTGTGAATGATCTTTCGTGCCATGAAGAAATAACAGCGGTAAGAGAAGAAAAGCCCACGCTAACAACACGAAACAAACAATCAAGCATCGAGCAGTGGTGGCTGCCAGTTAGTGAGCACACAGCTGGTCCAAATCTGGTGTATAGAGGTTAAAGCGACAAAGGGATAACTTGATCCAGGACGGAACAATTCGAAGAGCTGTCCAATATCATGTACATGCTCCCATAGTGCGTCTTGAAAATAGTCGGCAAGGTTTGCACAACAGCCTCTGGAGATGACCAAATCGGGATAGCAGACAGACGAAAATAAATGAAGTTGATTCATGTAAACAGAACTCGGCTTATCATGAACTGAGAAACATGGAGGATGTCAGCAAGCTTCTCTTCATCAATGTCACACCAGAGCCTCACCGAGGTAGGAGAAAGCTGCTCTTTCAAAGAGAGAACTACATCCTTCTTCGCCCCTCCACCCGCCAATCTGTGACGGTCTTCGGGTCTAATTTTTCTGTTATTGACAAAGGTGTTGTTCGAGGCTCCCAAGAAGGTGAAGAGGTTTTCGAACGTCTGGCCGCTCGGAAGCCCAGTGTAGTTACGTAGGCCATCTTCTGAGGACCCGTGCAAAATCGCTCAAAGCTGAACGTGTCTGCCGTTCTTGCCTTCTTTTGTTCGGCCAAAGAGCTTCCATAGCAGCACGGCCTTTCTCAGTCTCTTTCTTCAACCCCCCAGCATACGTAGGAGGTCCAAAAGAAATAAACATGTTTTGTACTGCGTTCCTCCGAAGCTGCCTTCAACTTCCCGAGCCGCTCAAACTGCGACCTTTGTCCCTCATCCCTTGTCCAAGAAAAAACAGATCAGTGGCACAGCAACTCGCCTTATCCCGGCCCCTTTCTTCTTCTCTCCGCTACAATAATCTGTATATGAAAACGTGTTCAGAGCAGACACTGGTGTCACGAGAAATTACGAAACTCTTGTCAACACAACGCCGCACTGCCAGGATCCACCTTTTGCGCAACAATCGGTAGGCTACCGGGGGAGAACGTGGAAAAGATTCACCCTGGACGACATTTTTCGGTGATCTGAAGTGCACAAACCGGGTACGCAGCAATGGTCCCCAGACGGCCTGATCAGGAATCATGGAGAACACAAGCAGGGAAAAAAAAAAGAAAGAAGGAAGGAAATTAAAGAAAGAAAGAAACTCCTCTCGAACGTATGGCCAGCTGCTCGATTTGAATGCTCAATGCTGCAGCCCGGCACCATTTTTTTCATCACACGACCCGTCAACTTTTATCTGGCATAGGGTCTATTTGTGATGACGCAGTGTTTTCATTGTCTTTTAGCTCTGTGCCTTCCTCACCAACTTCCAGCCGTCTATTGTGAAGGATGTCGTGTATGTTTCGTGACTGTCCTTCAGTATGTACTGTACTGTGCTGGTTCCAAAAGCTCTGAACACCCCTAGGATATCATGCTAGTGCTATTGCAATTTGCTCAGTGACACTAATATGTAGTGTCTGTTGTAGTGTGCTAGATCTTTTCACTGAACTGAGTTGTTCACGTAAAGCTTTTCTTCCCGTTCATTCTTAACACCAACTACATCTCACATGTACATCAACTTTCATCTTATGTAAGTGCTTCATGTTCTTGTACAGAAAAAAATCTTGTCATGCTTGATGCTCGACTGGTATAATGCAAAAAAAAACCCTGCTTGTACAGAAGAGTGTGGCTGTCTAACTTGTAAAGTCAGCTCTAATTATCCAGTGACTCAACAAGTATGAAGAAAAGTCCCTTACACATGTATGGCAGTTATAACACAACAAAAGGAGCCTAATTGGGAATCAGCTTGACATTGCGTTGAACACGTTTGGTCAAAAGTTCAAGGACAACAAATTTTCCATAAAAAGCTCTGCCATATTTTTTGCTCTGGACCAGAACTCTTTATGAAAATAGACTCTTTCGAGAAAAATGCTAGGCCTATCTTCCGTACGCGTATATGCGGCAAAGTGTGCCCATACACAACCAGTCACTGCCATCTGCATTTGCACCTGGCTGTAGTATGCATGCGTTGTCTTGAGAAACATCCCAGATTCGTTGAAGGACAGACAAAAGGACTTGTCCTGGCTGGCAAGGGTCTCAATGGGAAGAGGTGATACTGGGCACTTGATCTCCAATACACCTTGGGAGTTGGCGCTCTCTTTGTCCTTGACAATTCCATCCGGACTTGCCCCTAGAAAACCTAGCTCTGTGTCTACAAACAGACCACACTCTGTCACTGACAGATTTGAGTTCGAATGCAAATCCAAATACGCTTGGCGTGCTTCTGACTCCATAGCATGTCCATACTGGCGTGGATCATTCGACCGAAGTAGCTTTTGTTCTTTGTAGCGCATGATCTCCGCAACTAGCTTGTCAGGCTGAGTGGAAGCTCGCCGATTGACCACACGATGGATGAGCGACGCTGTAATTCTGCCATAGTGCTCGGCATGCCAGTTGGCATTGTCACTCTGGCCCCGTGTGCATTCCTCTAGGTGTGCACGTTCGTCTTCACCGACCTTTAAGCAACCAAAAAATGAAAAATATTTTTCTCCCTCTGACACCTGTCCCGTGGAGGGCTTGTGCGTAAACACTCAACCTCAAATCTGAGGCATGTAGTGAAAACAGCCTAAACAAGTCTACATTGTGCCAGGCTAGTCAAGATAGGAAAGGAGTAAACAGCTCGTGTCAGACAAGGGTCACTTACTCAAGTCGAAACCACACACAGACAGTGGAAGCAGCATGCGCAAAGATTAGACTGAGAGGGCATTACCAGACTGCACTACCCTGCCGCCTTACCTTCATACCACTGACAACCTTTCCATAGCATTCATCAAACAGCGACGAACTGACATGCTCAATGCCAGCGATAAAACCAGCATCAAGAAGCAGCCACAGCTTTTGGCGCACTTCCCCCAGTAACCCCTCCTTCACAGTGCAGTCCGGCTCTGCTTCACACACTACCTCAGCTGCAGGTAGAAGAATCAGATCATCCTCCGCAATGGTGTTCGGCAACGCTGGATATCCACGAGTCTGGTCATCGGCCAGCTGAACATCTGCAAGGTCTTACAGATGACGCAAAAAGCCAAAGTCTCCCACTGTCTCTAACAAATCGATTCTCAACTGTTGAAGGGCATGCTTCCTGACTTTCCGATCATTGGGATGGTGGGGGTCGTACCTGCTGAGGCCATTCCGGATCCAACGCTTTCTCTTCCTTTCACCAGGAGCTGCTTTGCAAGAACCATCTTGTTGAGCGGTACTGGCTCCACCCTTTGTGCTCAGGGCTTGCACCATTTGCACAGCTTCTCAGTCACGGAGGGCTTGCGCAGCCTATGCAGGCACGAGCTGAGAAATCGTCCAGAGCAAAGAGTAAAGCAGTGACATGGATGCAGGCTTCACCAAGTCCGGAGACGCAGCGGCAGTGTGCTCCATAGCATCTCGCTTCCACACGATCGATGCAGACGATGCATTTATGAGGGGGACTAGATGTGTCTTGCGACGGCCGGCACTTTCCTCTGACGAAGTAAAACTCCGTCCCTCCTTGCCACAGGTTCAACTTGACGTCGAATACGTGCCCCTTGTTAAACAATTGATAAGCTCGCAACTGCTTATAGCAGCGCAAGCTTTGTCCATCGTAATCTTTATCGTGGCTGAAGAGGAGGTAGTCCTTCCCTGCCTCTATAGTAAAGTGGGGAACTTAACACAGGGACTCCATAGACCAGCCAGACATTATTCTTGTGAAGGAGGGCAGGCGGCGGTACGCCTCCCGAACATGCTGAGGCAGAGCACGCTTTTCTTCAGAGCAAGTAGCTACCTGCGCCTGGGCTATAGGTCCAGATGTAGACAAATTGAAAAAATTTGAAATCAGTTCCAGGAGGTCCTGCCTCGTGACGCAACCAGTGACCGGAATGGAAAAATGCCTGCAGAGCTGCGTAAGAGCGTTCATTTTCAAGAACTTATTATCCATGTACGACGTAGGTTGAGGAGCAGCAAGGGGTACTGTCTTTGCCTGACATCTTGCAAGGGCCACAAAACTTTTCAACCAAAGCTCAACAAGAAGTAGATCCTTCACCAGAAAGAGGCGGAAGCGAAGACAGCCGTCTAATGCGCCATTTTCCGGTCCGGTTTCTATGGCAGCCAATCCATGCGAAACTCGTCTATGTACACTCTATTGCCAGGTGTGTATATGTACATTCTTTGGTAAGGTGTGTATATGTACGCGCTATTGTCAAGTGTGTATATGTACAGTCTATGGTCAGGTGTGTGTATGTACAGCCTAAGGTCAGGTGTGTATATGTACAGTTTATAGTCAGGTGTGCATATATACACCCTATGGTCAGGTGTGTATATGTATAGCCTATGGTCATGTGTGTACATGTACACCCTATGACAAGGTCTGTGTAAGTACACCCTATGATGATATATGTATATGCACACTCTATGGTCAGGCGTGCAAATGTACAGCCTATGGTAAGGTGCATACATGTACATGTTCACTGTGTGTATACATGTATATGTGCAGTCTTCAGTCAGGTGGGTATAATGGACACTCTATGGTAAGGTTTATATATGTGCACTGTATCATAAGGTGTGTATATGCACACTGAATCGTCAGGTGTGTAAATTTACATTCTGTTCTCAGATGTGTTTTTTTATCGTTTATGGTCAAGCGTGTATAAGCACACTCTCTGGTCAGGTGTGTAAGTGTTACACTCTATGGTCAGGTGTGTGTATAGTGCACGTGAAACAAATTGGTTATTTTTACACTCAATGATCAGGTGTGTATATGTACACGCTATGGTCAGGTGTGTATTTGTGCAGTCTATGGTCAGGTGTGTATATGTACAATCTATGGTCAGGTGTGTATACTTACACTCAATGATGAGGTGTGTATACGTACACGCTATGGTCAGGTGTGCATTTATACAGTCTATGGTCAGGTGTGTATGTGCACATGCTATGGTAAAGTGTGTATATGTACAGTTTATAGTCAGGTGTGTATATACAGTATACACCCTATGGTCAGGTGAGTACATGTTCACCCTATGGTCAGGTGTGTATGCATGTATGTACAGTCTATGGTCATGTGTGTACATATACGCTCTATGGCAGGGTGTGTATACATGTAAGTACACTCTATGGTGATGTATGTATATGTACACTCTATGGTCAGGTGCGTATATACACTTTATGGTCAGGTGTGTGTATGTAAACGCTGTGGTAAGGTGTATATATGTGCATTCTATGGTCAGGTGTGTATATTGACACTTTATGGTATATGTACACTCTGTGGTCAAGTGTGTATATTTACACTCAATTATCAGGTGTGTACATGTAGACGCCATGGTCAGGTGTGTATTCATATCGAGTTGATCCAGCGAACTTTTCAGGTTTCCATGTTGGCCGGATCCTGATCATGCGCAATTGTCCATTCGTGCATTGAAATCCCGTGCGCGATGCACGTGAGCTCGATAAAATTCCTGGCCGCTGATTGGTCGGTTCTGAGGCGGGGCACTCAAGGTTCGACCATGCCAGCGCACGCGCTGCACATGACACCCACTTAGAATTATCCCATTGAATTTTATTTATTTCCAGGACCTCTTGTCGTAAACCAACCAAATTTGGACTCAAACTGGGGGTTTTCAAGGGTGAAAAACACTTTGGAAATGGTTAGAAGTTGATAGCATGCCTCTGTAGCTAGATATTCAGTGTTGTACCCTGCCGCCCCTTGGGGTCAACAGTTGACCTCTTGCGTCAACAAACGTTGCATGCAGCCTTGGCCAACGTCTATATGCCTGATGGCCGCGCGGCGAGCGTCGCACTGAGAGGTGCACACATGGTTTCGCGGCCGCGCAGAGCCCATGCGCATGCTCGAGTTCCCGGATCGAAAAGTTCGCCGTGGCTGGCAGATCAACTCGATATGTTCACTAAGGCCATGATCTATGTAAAGAAAATGAACAGAATGTCCATATCGGAACCTTGACAACTACTATAAGATGAAAAGTGGCTGCCCAGATCGATATTGACAGCATTCATTGCATTATAACAGACCTGTAGCTTCCTGGAGTGTTCAAGCACTGTGCATTCACGTCACATCGGTGGCTCGCTTCCAGACACTCGTCGATGTCCTGACAAGTCGTCCCATTGCCAGTGTAGCCGCGAAGACAGATGCAGTTGTAGCTCCCCACTATGTTTTGGCAGTCAGCGCTTCCATGACAGTTGTGCGTTCCTTGAGAACATTCATCAAGGTCAGCACAAGTCATACCATTGCCAGTGAAGCCAACCTGACAAGAACAGCGGTGAGATCCTGCAGCAATCGGAGGAAGGGAAAGGAATATCGTTTTTTTCCTTGGGAGTCCAAAATGACAAAAGAAAAACAGAGAAAGAAGTAAAATGGCAAGCAGTAAGCTGGACGCGAATAAGAGAGTTGTTCTTTGAGTTCCGACAATGAGGAAATCCATGAAAAGCGCCTACTTATCTAAAAGCAAAACATTAACACCAAATATGGAAAGAAATGGCCAGAACACAAGTACTGCACACCCTGCTGAAACTGGGGTCATTGACAGGAATGGGAAGCAACCACAAATATTAAATTTGGGTTCGAGGGCCCGAGGCCATAATTCCACAAGGTAGCCAAGAACAAAAAGCAAAAAAGGATGTCGTTTACTTCTGGGAGGCATATCATTCAACCGTACCAGCTTTTGAAGCGTACAATTAAACAAAACAGAAGCCATGCCATAACCCAGTGAGGAAGTGACATGAAGAGTACATTGACTAGAACAGAGATCCCCTCTGGGCAGAACATAATAAGTGACCCACCATTTAGATTTAAGCATTTGGCTTGCTTGTGACAATCATGGCTGCCCTCACTGCATTCATCAATATCATAGCAAGCAGTACCGTTCCCATCGTAACCACCAAGACAGGTGCAGTCATGGGTGCCATCAAGATTCGTACACATGGCTTTGTTGTGACAGCTGTGAGATAACGATGAGCATTCGTCGATGTCAACGCAGTTTAGCCCGTTGCCAGTGAAACCTGCCTCGCACGCACATTCGTGAGAGCCTTCTGTGTTCATGCACGTTGCGTTGTCATCGCAAGGCGAGGATGTTATGCATTCGTTGATATCAATACACAATATGCCGTCTCCAGAATAGCCAGACAGACATGAACAGTTGAAATCGCCGACAGTGTTCAAACATAGCGAAACGCTGGTGCAATTATGCTGCCCCGTTGTACACTCGTTGACATCATCGCAGCGGAAGCCGTCTCCTTGGAAACCAGACTCACAGGAGCAGGCGTAGCTGCCATTGTTGTTGTGGCATGACGCGGCATCGCTACAGTTGTGAAGGCCCAAGGCGCACTCATTCCGGTCAGTGCAAAACCTTCCATTGCCCAAATAGCCATCGAGACACGAGCACTGGAAGCTGCCCGCTGTGTTGGTGCAATGAGCGCTGTCATCGCATCTATGACTGGCGGCAGCGCACTCATCAATGTCTGTGCACTTCTGACCTGAAAAAGCAGAAAATTGAAAACACGGACAAGAATGAAATCCTAGCTGTTGCAAAACAATCGGAGAAGGATGGCACAAAGGAGGCCAAAACATGGAAAGGAGATGTTCTTGTTTATTTCGTTAGTCAAAAAGACAACTGGTGAAGCTCCGCCCCAGCTCACACATAGACCCATGCTGAACATGTAAGAGCCTTTCCCGTACCCCAACTGCTACAATTCCACATGTTTCCCCTACCCCAACTACTACAATTCCACATGGACCTGATGTAACTTGTGAAGTGATTTTAACTTGTCAAGGTTATAAGCTGGCATCATTGAATGCGTTTTCACTTTTCCTATGTGTGCCCCACTAAATTTTTCGTCGAAAAAGAGTATTTTTTTTAATAAAATCTTTGCTTTCTGTAAAGGAAGGAGAGAATTAAGTAAAATGTCATGAAGCATAGTTCTGACATAGCTTTCTACCTGGTCCTGAAAAGCCAGCCTTGCATCGGCAAGAATAGCTAGCCTCAGTGTTTTCGCAGACTGCATTTTCGTCACAGTTGTGCGGCCCTGTTGTGCATTCATTGACGTCAACACACCAGCTGCCGTTACCAGTGAAGCCTATGTTTTTTTGGGAAAAAAAAAACAATGAGCAAGGAAGACGTTAAACTTACCCGCCCCCGTAAAATGAGGGATAACGGCACAAAAGCAAGATAGGATAAATGATAAGGACCAAAAACAGGCCATGTTTTTCAAATCTTACAAGAAAAAGGGTTGCTCAACAATGCTGCTTCAAGTGTGCACGAAACAAATGGGCACTCTTAAACTTTCAGCTGAAAACATCTTGTATACTTTTTTAGAGCAGAACATGTTTACATGTTTGCTTACCTGCAGCACACGTGCATGTGTAAGTACCGGGCTGGTTGCTGCATGTAGCATTGCCGTGACAACCATGCAGGCCCAGGCTGCACTCGTCACTGTCAACACAAGAAGCGAACCCCGATCCTGTGTAGCCATGGCGACAAACACAATTAAACGAGCCACGGGAATTGATGCAGTCTGAATAGGTATGGCACTTGTGGACGTTCAGCGCACACTCATCGCTGTCTGAAAATGGAGAAGGACGGGGGTAATAGGACAGAAATTAGAGCAATAGGACAGGAATGAGAGAAACCTTTACACAGCAACTTCAAATCAAAATGACATTGTTTTAGCATCAGGATTGGATGGAATGTGAGCTGATTCTGACACACCATAGGCCATTATTTTGTTGCAGTGGTGCAACAAGGTCCCGTGACAGCAAGTGGTTGCATGTGGCACTTTCTTTATGGCAGTAACAAGAGAGAGAGAACAAAAAGCACAGGAGCGGGCTAAAACCCATGACCAACAGCTTAGCACATTCATGGAGTAGCGCAAGCTAAACTGTTCTGCCACTCGGCCAGCATAATGCTGAGTTTAGGGGCATTCTGTATGCACACATGTACAGCTGTGCCAGAGGAGGGGAAAGAGCGACCAGAAATGGACACTCGAAAGAAGAGAAAGGAGTTAGATAATAGCTATATATATATCCTGGCAGACTAAAGAAGTAATTTGACAGAAGAAGAGCCCAGGACAAGGCCCAAACCTGCAGCAAAATAAAAAAGCCTAGCACGGACAGAGTGGCACCTTTCTCTGCCCTACCCTATCTAAAATATATTTTCCATGCTCGCCGGCTACACGAAATCGGTCCTGGCTAGAGCTCTTTTGGCATTCCAATTGCATGCAACCTTGCGGGTGAGGAAGGGGGTGTGGGCACAAACCATATCAAGTTAATCCAGCGAACCTTTCAGGCTTCCATGCTGGCTGGATCCTGATCAGGCGCAATGAAAATTGTACATTCGTCCATTCGTTATTCAAGTCTTTCGTGCGATGCACCGCGCGATAACCGCCCATGCATAATGACCGCGACATGTGGCGCTGCGTGTGGCTTCACGTTATGCGGTCGCCATGCTGTGGTTGAGATCTGCCACAAGTATGTCAAGGTGCGAAACACGTGCACACGACGTCTCAGTTTCAGCTGGTTTCTTCTTCAGATATCGACGATAGCCACCGGACGCCACTTCGACACCCAGAGCTTTTGCAGGTAAGTCTTTGAGCCTTTGCCTTTTTCTTTGTGAGTGCGTACAGCTCAGCGGCCTTTTCTGCTGATCGCAGAGTTTAGTGAATCAGTATGTCGTCTCCGAAGCGTCCATCCGCTTCGTCTGAGACGAAGCGGCGTCAGGAAGACGACTTCTTCTTTTATGACGACGGCGCGAGTGATCAGCAGGGACTGTGGTGATTCGGTCGGCCGTGCATGTCGCGCTGAGAGGGGCGCACATCATTTTGCCGAATTTAGCAGAGCCCGTGCGCATGCTCAAGTTCCCGGATCGAAAAGTTCGCCGTGGCCAGCAGATCAACTCGATATGCAACAAAGCTTTATAATGATAGTGGTGCTGTAACAGCAGTAGCAGCAGTTGGGAAGAGCAGGTTGCTCGAGTAGAAGGGACAAATCACACAAGTGGAGCAGTTTGTGGGTGCTTAGCAAGGAACACTCTACTGCACTGCGTACAAAGTCAAACTCCTCCGAGGCAGCATCAAGGAGCTCTCCTTTCTGCAATGTAAGTTCTCTTTCAGAGAACACAACACGTTACACAATAAACCGTCTCAACTGACTGCAACATGAAGACCTCAACATCCCACTGATCTCCACAGTTGCACTCTCATGCTATTTCCCAACAA
>JAOWAR010161333.1:0-10456 GCA_028571005.1 Clathrina lutea
ACTCCAGTGTCTGTTGGATCTTGGCAATTGCTAGTGCCATCGAATCGTCAAATTCCTCCGCATAGAGAATTTCGTCTCCCAATTTTTCTTCGCTCTCGAACTCCAGAATCCGTTCATTCAGTTTGGAAAGCTGTGTCCTTTTCGTCGTGAGGGCCTCGAGCCTCCGGTGCCGAGCGTAATCATTCGATCGGGTTCTGTCGAAGAAGTCTCCAGACTGTCCAACGTTAGTTTTATCAGTCGGCTGGCCGCTCCTCTATGGCCAGCTCTGATTCTCGTCAATCTGGAATTATCGATTTCGTCCATCTTTCTAGCTACAGTCTGCCGACGTCGTCCTGGTCAATGACGGTGATTGGGCTGTCACACCTCGCACATCCGGCTCGAAGGACCATGAAGAATATGAAAAAACCGTGACGATTAGTGGCGTATATTGTGCTGTAAGTGCAGCCCCCAAAACACCACAGGACAACCGGCAAGTTTAGCTTGACACGAGGATCAGCATTACGAAGATCAAAGAAGGAGAGAATCGTGAAAAGAAGGAGCTCCAGAGAGCACCACCGGCGTGTGGAGAGTAAAAAAGATGGGTGGGCGGTCGCCTAGCGACCAACACCGTAGTTGCTTTTGCGTACAGCTCGATGTAGTACAAATGTAGCACAAAGTGCATTATTGACAGGGTTCAAGTTCTGGAAAGTTCTCTCTGCCGTGCCAGTACACCGTTTAGGACGGTTGATAGCATTCATCATTTTCTCGAAAGTAACAACTTACGACTGACATCTGGCAGCAACCTAGCCCAACGTATTCCTCTGGTCTTTCAAAATGACGTTGAGCGCTTGAAGCATAACCCCAAGTCGGAAGGTCACACCAGAGACAACAAAGAGTTCTCTTTCAGACTACTTAGAGGCAGTAGTCATGCTGCAGTAGAACCAAAACCCCGGCAGTACTGTACTTGTTCGTTCTCTCTTCAGTTCATCTAACTCTTTCTTTCCCCTCTTTCTCTTCAGTCTATTTGACCCTTTTTCTCTCCTGCTCTAAGTTGGAGTAGTCTGATCGAGTCTGTGTCGGTGATTTGAAGCCCAACTTGGGGTAGAGCTAGAGCAGAAAAACGGCGTACATTCTAGCATGATTTAGAGCATAAAGTAACAAAAACAGCATAATTTTAGTTATTTCATTATTGAACTGAAATGATTTTAATATTTTAATAGCATCTCAGTCGCTCAGAATCTTATAAAGTCCAAAGACCAGATTCCTCAGCCCACAAAAGTAGACCGGATGTCGAGCGAGGCAACATCGCAGATTTTGGGTCCGACTATTGTTGTTCCGGGATGTTAAAATGGTTCGAACTTACAGGCCGGGGTTTGCATGGGTAGACTTACATCTTTTGCACCAGACAGCGTAGCTGCCACGCCGTATGCAGTCTACTGCACACAGGCGACGAAAGAGCGGCCTGTACCCACGCTTCACACCCAGCCGATCCAACACGGTTTCGTTGTCAGGGTCGTAGCTGCCAAGGCTACCAACGACGAAGGCGCCAACAAACACATCCGTGAATCCCTTCTCTTCGGACAGAAATGTTGCGAGTCTGCTGTACTTCTCCTCCTTTCGTTGCCGGGCCTGAGACAAAGTCTCAAGGCCATTGTCATAAGGGATGGCAACGTCGACGAAAGTAGCCACCTTGTTCTTATGGTCCTGGTGTTGGAGGTCGACCCGAAGATCGAGGGTACAGTGAGGTAGCTTCTGGTCAAGGTTGGGAGGCACAGAGCTGTTCTTTGGAAAAGCGTTTTTCAACCGCTCCAAAATGGCGTTGTGGCGGCTCCGGATCGCTTCCATGCGTGGTTTGCAATTGTTGAGGACATAAGGTAAAGCCTCGGATTCCTCACCACAGCTCACGCACTTGAGCGTAACAGGTTGTTGTTTGGAGCCTTTCCACTTGCTGTTGATCGCTGCTACCGGAAGCAAGTTCAGCCTAGCTTTAAGGGCCCACCGGGACTCCGAAGGTACAGGCAGTCTTGCAGCCAGGCGCTCGATGCTTCAGAGCAGCTCACGGCTTGCGCAACTTTGGCCTGGTCATTCAAGGCCTGCTACTTTCTCAGTCACATGCGAGCAAGACGCTGCCGAAGCAGTCCCAACAGGTGACCTGGAAGTTGCTTTGAGGACAGAAGACACGAGTCACCGTCGTCGTCCAGCCTCAACTTGAACCAATCGCCTTTTCCTTCCTTGGAAACGAGAAAGTGCGCGCCGATCTTGTTGGCCACTTTTCGGACCGAGCTCCAGAGTGACTTGACTGGGCGGTCTCGTTTGTTAGGTGAAGGTCGCCGTGGAGGAAGGTGATCCCTTCAGCGTTGGTGGGAGCGCTGACACCAGCACGTTTGGCGATCACTTCATCCAACTGCGGGAGTGCAATACTGCTAACAGCAGAATCGCGGCTGATTAGCGTCTTGACTACCTGGACCACTTGAAAGACAGAAATTGATTCACGAATGCTTATGAGCCCAAGCCCTCTGGAGTCCTGTGCTGTGTAGAAGAGGGGGACGGTGGTTCTTTGTGGAAGGCCAAGGGCCTTCTTCACGGATCGTCGTGTGAGCCTATGGAGGTCCTCACCCAAATTCTGCACATTCAACTCGTTCTTTTCCTGCTTTTTTATCACTTGCATGCCATGATTTATGTGCATGCTAGGTAAAAGGCTGATGGAGAGATGGGCAGGGGCAGGAGATTGAGGGAGATCACTTTAGAAGAGAGTCTGTCATTTCCCTCAAGGGTTGAGCTTTAAGTGTCTGTGGATGAAGGGTTGGCGAGATCGCCGAAAGGCCTCAGCTTGAGCAGTGAGTCTCTAGTGAACACGTTTGAGCCGTAAATCTCCGTCAAGTTGACGTAGAGCGGTTGGTATCCGCGGATCGTCCTTTCCTGTGACGGTACATTCGCGAGGACTCGATCTACAGAAAGGGGGGAGTGATGTAACAATCAGCACCGCTGGTCGACCTCTCTTTCTCTGTCCATCTCTCTCACTCTCTTATCCTTTTTGTGCTTCGCCCTGGAATACATATCTGCTTTGCCTCTGAAGTGATGCCTTGGTGGCTTGTGTAAAGGGTCTACACCCTGGCGGAAGCGAGAGGTCGGTTCGTACGTTGGCAACCGTCCTTTACTGTACGGTTTAGGGAGGATACGATCCCTCTGCGAATGAATCATAATTCTCACCCTATAAAATGTGAAAAGCCTTCGGTTTCACCAGCAGATTAAGGGAAAAAGAGAATAAACCTAGCCTTCAAGTCGTGGCAAGACTTTATGTCGAACTCCTTGAAGAGCTCTGACAAACACTTGCTCACTCGTTGTCTTTGACTTTTGGTTGTTGTGAAACTATCTCCACTTCCTTCGGTCTTCACCGTACCAATTTATCTTTCACTTCCATGGCACGTGACGCCTGCCTACACTCTCTGCCTCCGTCCGGTCCAATGGCACCCCGCAAGATCTCTCTAATATCTGCAGCTAGCCTGCAGTGGAATCAGTCTCTGGTCGGACTCTCAGCAACTCTTTTGCTATTCGTCTCCTACCCCCCCCCAAAAAAAAATCCTTCTTCTTTTCCTCCCCACTGTAACTCCTCCCTTCATAATGTTTCCTGTGTATATAGTATTGATGTACCGGGACCTTTGTTATCTTTCATACCCATTTCCAGCCTTTAGATATCCCTCTCATCCTTGACAATAGCAATTTTGCTTTTGGATGAAGGAGACTATAATGATAATCATCCTTGTTCCTATTGAGCACAATAAATGGTTGCCACGGACAACGGAAAGGTTCAGTTTTGGCCATATCGTATACGTTGCAATTCTTCTTGTGTTTGTGAACGTCTCATGTGGGGCATAAGGCAAGGTCATTATAATTTTCAAAGGGGCGCTGTATCACCTGTGTGTATGATGTGAACCACACGTTCATCCCTGGCTTTGTGGAAACCTCCACAGAAGATCATATTTCTTTGTCCACTCTTTGTGCACACCAGACTTTTGAGTTTGTGTTATGGTGCGGTTAAAGGTAACCTTATTCATCTCAATGCCCCCACCTGGGAGCTTCTATTTGCCATCAGTGTAATGCCATTTCAGCAAAAAGTGTGCTTGTCCCGCGTTGCCACGCGTACTTTATGTAACAACACAGTTGCCCACAGTACTATTCATAAAATGTGGTCTCTTCCTGGCAGCTTATGGGTTTTTCAAAATGTGATGAAATTTGACCATTCCTTTTGTCCATGAAAAGCTTTCCTTTTTCTTTAATTCTATTGACTGCTCCAGCACGCATTTCATATCCCAATGAAACCCCTAGTGTAGGGCCCATTCTGTTTTCCAGTCTTGGAGATTTCCTTGTCTCTGGATGTCATGTGGTACAAGCATTGTTTGATACTCTCACATTGGAACGTTGTGAGCACCTTCCACAAAACTTGCCTAAATAGGAGAAACATGGTCGGCCACAGACGCAATATCAGGAAGATGCTCCAAAAAGCCCTGTTAATGTTTATGGAAGGTAAACTTAAGATGTGCCAGAGAGGAGCCCTTTGGTAATTTGCAAGAAAGTGTGGTGACGTGTCAGGTTGCCATGGTAATCCAGTCCTTTTAAGGTATGGTTCAAAAGCCAATCTTCAACAGCTTCTTGTTATTCCAGAGTGCATTTAGGTACCCTACTTGACACATTGCTGTATAGATGACTAACCTACTCTCCTGTACCTCCACCACATTCATGGTCTTTTCAGTTCATGACAGCTTGTTATGCCTCAGCCTGGCCCACACAAATGGTGGCTGTTGGCCTCCGGTTCCACTACCTTGGAGAACAGTGGCTGAGGTGTTCTCGGTGTACTTTACATGTCGCTATTCATCCGATCCTTGCTAGGAAACGCCAGCCTACCATTGACATACTTATTGTGAAGCAAAGCACCCTCTCTTTTTGTCAGGACCACAGCAGTTTTCCATAAGCCATACTGGCATCGCTCAGTTCTTGGTCCATCACCAGCCAGACATTGGTATTGACATATTTAAATCTGTGATCAGCCAAGTCAGGTTCAGGGACATTAAAAGTATCTTTGGCATGTCTACGGCGACCTCAGGAAGAGTCTCATCAGGTTTGGTATGTTGACTGAGCTCCAAAGGGTAGAAGAAGCAGTTGTAACGTACTTTGACCAATACGGTTCAAAAATGGTTATTGTGGCACGCAGGTTTGACTACAATGACCTTCTGGGACGTGAACTTCAATTCATACCATCCCTAAATTTCCCCTGGGAAAGAGCCTGTCAGCCAAATTTCTCCACTGACCACAAGAGTTGTCAATCAAACGGTCTCGACTAAGTACAAGGCTGAAGGCAAAGTTCTCGAGAATCGCACTGGGAGGGAGAGAAGGTCATGATCAGCTCAAAGAATTTGAAGAAGACAGACAGGGTATGGTTGTAATATCATTCCAACCGTCATATACGAGTATTCAAGTCAAAGGAAAACAAGATGCGGTGTCTGCTCCCAGAAGCTATCTGAATCATCTGTCGCTGTACCAGGCTTTGCGAAAGAAAAATGTCAGTAACGTCCAAGTCCTACAGTCAAACCTCATCCGCATGTGCCACAGAGGCATAGGTAGACTAGACCCCATGAATCACTTGTTCCCCTCATACCAGCCAATGGCCACCTAGGGCCGAGGAATGGTACTGGTTTACTTTGCCAAGAGCCCTGATTTGCCGGCCAGGTGAAAGGTTTCCCACCCTGATGCACGCTAAACGTGGAAAATTGCAGTGTCACACTGCACTGTCACAAGGGTGCAAGTTGTGCACTGCAGTATCACACTCAGCCGCATGAGCGTGCTCGTATGGGAACGGATTCCTCGAGAAAATTCAATATTTTGTTCAATTTTCCAAGTGACTGAAAATTCTATTCCATGCAATATTTTACCTCATTTCCTGGCACATAGATTCTCATATCAGTTTAGTTTGGTTGTAGTTAGGTTGTTCGCAAGATCCTTACATCCGTCTCCCGACTTCAGGAAGCCTTGGTTTCCATCTTTCCAATGTTCCCACATGGGGACATACAGGAATGTGAAAGTGGACAAGTCCTTCAGCTACCAAATTCAGTGTGAACTATATATTATAATTCAGTAAAGTTATCAAGAAAAATAGAAGTCAGATTTGACAGCGCATGTGTTGTATCCAAGCCATTGCTGCGTTTCTAGGGGCGGCTTTGGAACCTCAAAACATCAACTCGCCGATGTCGTTGTTGGCCAGAGAAGCGGTGTTGAGAATTCTAAGGGAATATCAAACGTCCTTTTTCTTTGTTTTGTTTCATTCCTTCCTTCTGTTCATAAAAGATTCGAGCCGTTTCAGCATTGTGGATATAATACCGGTAAGATCCCTCAAGTTTCAGCACCAACAGCCGAATTGAAAGATGAGTTCATGTTTTGACTGTGCCTGGTGGGGATTCAGTAAAGGCTTTCGGCGTCTCTGTAACTATGCCGAGGGAAATTCCTGCGTGTTTTGGGCATAGCAACCGAAGAGACGGCACGCTTTCCTCTCACCCAGACCATCATGCAATGACAGCGTTAAATTTTGGCATTGAGGTCCAACCATGTGCCTCAGTCGGCAATGGCGGTATCCTCCATCGACGTTCTCGACAGTGGCAGCTGCATGCCACTTTCAGCGGAGGCACTTCCAGGACAATTACATTGGCTTGGGTAACCTATTTCCAAAGTCTTGTTTATGGTTTGAAGTGCTCCAGCAGTGGTCAAAGTATTCTTAAAGAGCCTCTTCTCGAGCCAAAGATTACCTTTTCTTCTCCGAAGCCCTTTGACACACCTTTTCTTACTTTCGCTGCTAGGAATATTTGGCGCATGCGCTGTCAAATCTGATGTGTTTTTTCAGGACAAAATTTAGATGAAACAGACAAGGTACATCAGGTGTTAGAACGGTAAAGGCTTTAAACTCCAATTATCCAAGAAGACCCCTGGAGGAAATGGTAATAGCTCTCATTTTGTCAATGTCTGGGTCATACTGGATGCTTTCGGGCATGAAAGAAATATAGCAGTTGAATAAGAGGGTCTGGAGGGTGTCGAAATGGTTGGGAATTGGCCTCCAAAGTCAGGTCCTTTGAGAGCGAAAGCTGAGAGTCATTGCAGCATTCATGACGAAGGCTAAGCAAGGTTTGTTCCAAAACGTTGCAGGACGATGAAACTCGGGCAAGTTTTGCGACAGCAATTTCACGACATCGTACTGGAATTACCTGCCAACCACCCTGTGTTATAGTGACTACCCTTCCTTCAATTGAGTGACCGTCGCAGGCTCGCAGCCAAGACGGCAAAAACGCGCTTCCAAATATGGAATTGCTAAGAATAAAGAATGCATGTCACTTGAACATTTTCGTTAATGGGCAGTCGAGCTTGGACAGTGTCGTGGGAGAAGGGCAAGAAGACTCTCGTAGGTATGGTAACAAGCCATTTAAGTGGCAAGTCTGTTTTTTGATCCCTCCAGATCGAGCGACGATTACTCCCTCTTCTCCAAAGGATGGAGAAAATATCACCCTGACCTGTACAGGGTACCATGGTACCAATGGTAATGTGTCGTGGACACGTTTTGATGGAAGAACACTCCCAACTCACATAGTGGAAGGAGGGAACTTGACCATAATTTCTGCTAACTTCTCCTCTAACGGTGTGTATGTTTGTACATACCATGTTGCCGAATCACAACGCACCGCTGCTGGCGTGGTAGCACTTGGTGGGTAGACTACGTTCTTCTTTGTATATTTAGAAAAAAAATATTTCTCTCTGCTCACAGTTTGGGAAATGTCGGAGGACTTTTTGCCTGCGCTGTGCCGGCCTTCATCAGGCTCTGAATAACTTTATCTTTTTTTTAAACGGCGATCAGTAATGCCAGCTACTTAAACGGCTTCCGATGTCTCCTGTCCGTTTGCGGAATCGAGATTTCCAATTTCTGGCGAGAGGCCCTACACTTACGTACAACTTTCTGGCATTGGCAGACTTGTCGATGCAAAGGTGTGTATGTAGTTTTGTTTCGAACACCCGATGATGGTGAGAAGGCGGTGGGTGCTACAAAATCTGAAAAGGTCCAACACTTTCCTCCGCCGAAAACTTACATCGACAGGTAGTTGAGTTGCAATGGCCGGGACACACCTTCTAGAATGAGTCTCCTTTCGTGGGCGTTTGTGTATCCTCTTACTTGGCTGCGGGCCCTGCCCCGTTGGCAACGCATGTCGTAGCACGTGGTGTTTAGCTCTGGCCTGCAAAGTGTTGACATTTCTCCCTACACAATGGCATTCGCAGCTCCGGCGTTAGAAAAGTAAATGATATTTGGTTCGAAAAAGGTAAGGAGAAGGTCTTTGGGGTAACGAAAGTTCGCAAGGCGGTGAAGATAAAGCAGACCTTCATAGGAAAATATCCCCGCTGGATATTATGATGAGCTTTCTGTTTTATTGTTTGAAATTGCTAGTATCGGCATGCCTTGGCACAGCGTAGCGACAAAACTGATCCGACTTGCTCATGGGTTGCTGGAGCTTCTGGTTTTTCCGATCATTGAAGGACCCAACGTAGACCACATCCGCGCTGTTTTGGTCGACTCCGCTCCTTACGTTGTCAAAGTTGTCAGGTTTGCGATTACAAAAAACGGCATATAAAGTCAAAGTGATAAAGCGTAAAGCGGAGATTTTCCCCTACATCTCTATGTGTTGTCCGAGGATCTAGTCCAATGTGTCAAATATTCATTTAGATGATAACCAGAAGGGAGAAGTAAAAGTCCTAACGAATATTTGCGAACTTGAAATTCGTGATGAAATTTCCCGCATTTTCTCGCAGCTCATAGAGAAGGCGTTATCTGGTAGCATGGGAAAAGACTAAACAATGGACCCTGTTTCGAAGGGTGTGGTGCTATTTTTGGCTTTGCCCTTTTTGGTTGTCCAGCCTCGTGACTGAGTAGACCCTTGTAGTCCATGCATGCCCAGCCTGCTCATCTTCTGTCGCCATTTTTGTGCCAGCTGACAGAACTCCCAAGAGGGCTTGACATGGATGCTTGCGTTGGTCGAGTCTCTGTGTGTGAGTGTGGAAGAACTGGGACTGGGTAATTAAAGCTCTCTGTATTTTTTATAATAAAGCTTCTCTTCTCAACAAGAAGGTTCGAGCGTTCCCACAAACCGGTAACCTGTTCGCTGTATGACCAGCGTAAGAAACTTCAAGGACCTTTTCATTCTTCCAAAGCTTTTCTTTTTGTTGAGCCAAAAAACAAGAAGAGAACTAAAAGGTATGACCTGACAGGGCAAAAGAAGATGGCGTACGCCACGTCAAAAAGGAAGTGAGTATAGATTTTGTACACAAACGCAGAAAAGGGCGGGCGAAACAGGAAACAGGAAGAAATTCCATAAATAGGCCCTGATAAAGCATGACGGGGAGTTCCCAGCGCGGAAGACGGTAGTAGAGTGAATGCACGTATCTAAATTTAGACAATACTGTATTCCAAAAAGGGCGAACATCTCCCCCTTCTTGAATGAACTTGATCTGTAAGTGAGGGAAGTTATAAGAAGAGAAAGAGTGGGTATAAGCAGTGAGATCTGTTATAGCAGTTCTTGTATCTTGAAGCCGTCTTCTCGCAAACCCGGCGCACATGCGCTGCTCCGTTCAACATCCAGCGGCACCAGCTGATGAATAGGGCGGCGATACACTTTTCCTCGACATCGCACATCCACGACTCTGACCAGCCCATCCTGACCTGGGTACGTTTGTATCACACGTGCCAATAGCCACCGCCCTCCTGGCGTCTCGTTCTTGATCAGCATCAGCACGTCTCCGACTGCTACGCTCCTCTTTGCTGCAGCCACTTCTGTCGGACGTTCATAGCGGGGCAAAATTCACGGATCCATCGTCGCCACGCTTGCTGTGCGCATTTCTGCATTATGTCATATGGCCGCCGTGGGTGCAAGTGGTCCTGTAGAGACCAGGTTCCCTGTGTCGCGGCCGAAACTGTTTATTTATTTATATTCGTACACATTGCTACGATGAATTTTCTATTTATTTATATCCGTATCCCTGCCAATCGTACAAATTGCCAAGGTGATGTCTTTTTATTTTCTCCTTTTTGCTCTCGCCTTCACGGTCAGATCGGCAACATCGGTATATCAATAAAGAAGTCCTTCTTCTTTCTCTTTTCCTCCTTGTGTTATGTGGTGAGTGTTATCCAAAACACCACATTGGTGACCTCGCGTTCGATTCGTCCTTTGCTTTCACGATGACTTCTCCGGCACGCTCCGTTGGCCGTGACAAGGCATTACAGCCGACGCCCACGGTCAATTCCAGCCCTTCTGCTAAGCCTCCTCAGCCTTCGCTTGCCGCTGTTAGCCTGAAGTTACCCCCGTTTTGGCCGAACGACGCCCAGCTGTGGTTCGCGCAGGTTGACGCGCAATTCGCCATCCGCGGCATTAAATCCGAACAGACGAAGTTCAATTAC
>JAOWAR010161344.1:0-10453 GCA_028571005.1 Clathrina lutea
TCAGTGATGACGACACAATCTTGGATTAAAAAGTCAAGATCCGCCATCTTGGCAAAGCGTCGCAGTGTCCCTTTAAGAATAATATATCGACTCTTGGTATAAAGGACGCTTAACATTCAAACTGGGATGGGCTGGATAGTGATGGCAATATGACGAGTTTGCGCATGGAAGTGATCAATAAATTCTTTGGCTGTGCGAAGGAGACGCTGATCGGTCTGGAGTCTAGAAACTCTGTAGCAAAACGAGTTTGGCCGGAGCAACCGAGCGATAAGAGCGATATGACTTGAATGATACATTGCTCGATTAGCTGGTTGTGCTTATCATGTCCGGGGCTTTCGCCGTGCATGTGCGTATATCAACGTCGACCGGGCCACGTCAACCCCACTCACCAATCCAAGCAGGCAGCTTCGAGCGGGAAGCTGTGTATGGGCTCTCCTCTCGGCGTCACCGATCGGATATCGCATTTCAAGTGCCATTCACCTGTTTTCGGTTCTTGTCGCTCCGCTGACTGTCAGTGCAGTGTACGCGTACGGGATTTCATTGACGAGTGTGCAACCGCGGATACAGTGCCACAATCCAGATTTTGTGGGAATCAGTGAGGAGACGTTTATGACGTGTATGAACTGAGAAAATTGTTACGTCTTACCAGAGTCGAGCTTCCTCGTGGGAAAACGTCAAAACATTTCATCCAGCTCGAGGCGACCTTTCCCGGGCTTTCTTTCTTTCACGCTGCATGTCTTCAAATATTCCTGGTCGCCTTCTCGCAGCCATTCAGCAGGTTCAGTATTGTCTTGGGCTCTGGGGAAGGAAGAAAAGAAAAAGAAGAACAATTTTTAACAAGCCGGCTGTCGGTCTATGGTATAGGGCTTAAACATGGCCTTGAAGCAGCAAAAACACGTAATACGTGGCCACCCTGTCCGGGTTAGAGGAAAGGCCAGGTGATCTACATGATTGTACAGTGGAACTCTGTTATAACGTACCACCAAGAGGAGCAGGAAAAAGTACTTGATAGGCAAGGTACTTTACAACAGAGGTTGACATTAATGTGACCCTAATCTTGACATGCACATGTACATGTCCTCCTCCTCCTCCTCCTTCTCCTCCTCCTTCTCTTGAGGCGCATGATCATCACCACGAGCTTGCCTGACTATTTCGTCATCTAAGATGGGACCAGTTGTAGCAAGATTGTCATCGGCAGCGAGATAATCAGCAGCTTCACATGGAATATCCATGCCGCCTTGCTGGAGCTCGTGGACAGCACTGGCGATATCAGGCTCTGCTGCTGGCTCTGCATAAACTTCGTTGCTGACATGTTGAAAGCCAGTGACGAAAACAGTTGCGCACATTGCCTGCTCAGGGTAACTTTCTCCCAAGCAGACTTAAGCCAGATGATGGCATCCAAAACCGAAATTTTCAGTGCTTGTGTGTTGTCCAGAGCAACCAGCAGTCTTCACAAAAGTGCTTCGGTAATGACACTTCAGCAATTGTATGATGCCTTGGTCACAGGGATGAAACTTAGCCGTAGTGTTAGGAGGGAGGAACTTTATTTTGACATTGCTGAAGATCATATCGTGGGGATGACCAGGGCATTTATCCACGAAAACGAGGATATTCCGCTTCTGGACCGCCATTTGGTTGTTCCACGTTGACATAATTATAATCTCTGAAGATATCACCCGTCAGCCACGCCTTGCTGTTTGCCGTGTACTTCAGCGGAATATGTGGGACACCTTCAAAACATCGAGGGGATTTTGACTTTCCGATGACAAAGAGGGGAAGCTTCTCCCCAACCATACTGGCACCTACCACTGTAGGCCCGGCGAAAAAAGGCCAGCTTTAAAAAAAGCTTTAAACTTAGCAATGTCGATGATTTGGTCAATTTCTGCTTTACAGACGCCCTGCTGTGAGTGGAGAGTGGTACAAAAGTACGGTCCTAGACTCCGACCCTACGCTGCACATAGTGCCTTGTGACATTGGTACACGCAACGCGCAAGACAAACGTGTTGCATTCACGCAACGCGCAACACAAACGTTGAAACCAAAGTAAAAGGTGTTTCTTCCAAGTCCCAAGCTTCAGTTGCAGGCCGTTGGCTGCAGACGTGCAGACGCGTTTTCAACTTGAAATAGTGAACCAGACGTAAGCACTCACGGTTGGCTCGTGCCACTTGCTCGTGCATCATAATCAAAGAAGCAAAAAGACTCCGTCCAAAAAGCTGGCACCTGCAGGCCTAAAATCAAGGCTTAAAACTTCTTTCAAGCTTAAAACCGAGCTTTAAACTGTAAAATTGGGAGCAATGCTAAAAGCTTTAAAGTCAGTTCTAACGAGCTTTTTTTCGCCAGGCCTAACACGCGGGCATGCCACGTACTTCCCCACCCTCTGTTCAGTGCATGCTACACTGCACTGGTTCCACTGCATGCTAGCCATTCAGCTGGACGTATCAGACAGACGGCCTCATTTAGCTATAGCTAGCTAGTGACGTCGGGAGGGACTCTGGCTCTCTGGCCAGCCAGCTGGCCGCCTTGACCAGCGCTTCCGGTCGCTCAGTGCGACTCGTCGACTTCCGTACATCCCCGCGCAGCTCTACGATCGACCAGGCCGGGGCCGGGGCATGAAGCGATTACCGCACTGCGTAGACTACGTAATGCGTATTCGCATATTATTCGGGACACGTACTAGCACGTTGCCGTGCCTGCCCGCGCCCGACGCAACGTGCTTGGATATACTGGGATCCAGTGTCCGAAACTACAACGTTAACTTTGTCCACTGGGGCTTTCGCATCAATTTTCCGCATCCTGCATCATGATCGATGCAACGTCAATGACCTGTACCTTGGGTCGGGGACTGCTGCAGTTGTCGAACTTTTGTCTGGTTCGGTCGACTGCCCAAACGTCTCCGGACAATGCTCCTTCCACTCATTGCCTTCAGCTTGACCGTGGCCTGGCTACTCTGGAACGTCCTTCCAGCTCTCGTGCACGCTTTGCGCGTTCGTCGAATCCCGGCTCTTCCGGGATCTCGCTTCCTCACCGGACATGCTCGTTTCGTAGGCCCACAGGCTAAGATGAGCGTTGAGGACAAAAGCAGATGGCTCCTCTCGACTCCCACTAAGCTAGCTCGGCTCGACCTGTTCTTCGGCTTGCCGCTCTGTATTCAGCTCCTTCACCCCGACGTGGTTCACCCTATCCTTATTAGGAAAACTGCTGAATCCAGGCTCTTCTTTCCTTACTCCAGTCTGAAGGCCCTCGCTGGGAATAGCATTTTTCTTTCAGGCGGAGCGCGGTGGAAACGCACCCGTAAGCTTCTCAGGGAAGCCTTTGGACACAAGGAGATCCGTGGCTTCTTCCTGACGTTTCGAAGTCTGGCCAAAGATCTTGTCGACGAGTGGACCAGACAACTGAACAGCGCGGGGCTATCGGGTCACGGTGACGCGATGGTGCCGAAAGAGAATGGTCGGCAACGCGTGCCCTTGATGGTGGATAAGTACTTCACCAAGTTTGCGATGGAGTCAATTTTGAGGTGTGCTTTTGCGAGCTGCGCAGATGACTGGCTAACCGTCACTCCGCCATACGCGAGGCTGATAGACGAGTATCTGGCTCTTTTCATGCAGCGCCATCAAAACCCACTCAACGTGTCGGACACATTTTATTACAACTTCACCTCGGCGGGAAAGAAAATGATCAGGGTGTGCGAGAAGACTCACTACTTCGCGAGAAGGGTCGTTCAAAAACGAAAGCAGCTGCTGAAATGCGACGGTTCGGTCCCTGCTTCAGGTCTTCAGTGTTCTTGCTTTGTGGACATCTTACTTAGTGCTCGTCTGGCTGGAAAAGAAAATTCCATGTCTGATGAGGATCTCCTCAATGAGTGCAATTTCTTCATCTTCTCGGGCTACGACACGACACGCTTGGCGTTGTCATGGCTCTTTTATTTGTTGTCGTCAAACCCAGAGGATCAGCATCGCTGCCAACAAGAAGTGGACGAGCTGTTTAAGAGCGAAGGAGGAGACCTTGCGTACGAGAGTTTAGAAAGACTGAAATATGTTACAATGTGCATCAAGGAAGCGTTGCGCCTGTACCCACCAGCCCCGGGTGAGCTTCGGATGTTGGCAGAAGACATAGTTCTAGAAGGGTACACACTTCCAGCGGGCACACGCGTAGCACCTGCCCCTTTGGCCATTCATCGCAACAAGGAATTTTGGGAGAGACCACATGAGTTTTACCCAGAGAATTTTTCTCTCGAGAGGGAAGCCACGCGCCCTCAGTGTTCATTCTTGCCCTTTTCAGCAGGACCTCGGCGATGTCTTGGGGAGATGTTTTCCATGGCAGAGATGAAGACAGTCACGGCATATCTTCTGTACAACTTTGATTTTGTGGTGGATCGTGAACATGAAGTTAAGGCCGCTGACGTTGTATTTCTGAAGCCACTGAATGGCATCAAGGTCTTCGTGAATGCTCGCAGGAAATAGGGCACCTCGAGCACATTAATGCAGCTAAATGGTACTGTGTTAGTGAAACGATGAGGGTTTCTGGTCGATCATTCCCTTTACCGAACTGGAAACAATCCTATTTTCGAGTTGTTTAGTTTTGGCTAATCCTCCACTTCATTTGAGTAATTAGAAGAAGTGAATACTGAAGTCAATGATTCTTCTCTCTCTCTCATTATATCCCTCCCAGGCATTCTCTTCCTTCAAAAACGATCTAACGGCAGATAAAGCTATAATAATTGATGAATAAATAATTAGAGTTTCTTTTAGAATGATCTATACTAAAGCATTGTGAGAAGCACAGTATAACCATATGGTTTCCATACAGCTCTTTCTGAGCAGCCAGCGGAGGAGAGATTTCGCTCACAGTACAGCACATCCTCCCCACCCTCAGTACAACCACACCAAGTGCACCAAGAAAACGGGTGTTCAGATTGAAGAAGGCTTGACTCTCACTTGCAGTGTGAAAAATTAGAACCAGAGAAGCTGGAGGAAGTCTCCTGGTGACAAACACCGGAGAAATGTTTCTGATTTTGTGCACAATCTATAGGCAGGAAAGAATACTTGAACTCTGGGCAAGTAGAGGGGAGTAGATATACTATGTGTCTCCTGGTGAAGCACAAACTCAAAAAAATTGCTGAATGCAAAAAATGAAAATTGAATTACAGTACTTTGCAGGAAAAAAAAAACCTAAAGCTGAGTTTCTTGTTTGAGAGGAAACTGCCTGAAGCGGACTATTGCCTGGTAGAGTGCGAGAATTCAGGTCAATTTGGTTTAAAAGTATCAGCTTCCTATGCTTTCTTCCAACTCTTGAGTGAGACGGTAAACTGTAGGAAGTGGCATAATCGTAAATTGAATACTTTTGTATTTCTATTACAGAAAACGTGCAGCTTTGAATGTGATGATAAAAAATACAAATGAGTTGATGTGGGAGTCCAAAATCTGGTTGAAAAGAATCAAGCTGGACCCAAAACAAATCCAGTTGATTTCTTAGCCCCCCCCCCCCCTCTCATGGATTAGATTGCAATGCTGTTGGGAAGCTCTTTCGGTTGCATGTAGCGATACGGCATGAGGCCTTTTTGTTTTCTCTGCCAGTTTCTGGCCGCTATGCGCTCCTGCACACTGTCCGTGGAATTTGGACTTGCTAACAAGCTGCGATGCTTCCTTGCGAGACGGCGAGCAAAGTCATCGGTTAGGCTTTCACCGTAGTCAAGCAGATCATTTAGTCTCAGGGAGGCTAGCTGAGTGGCAGTCTCTGTTTGCATCTGTCCAGTATCAAAGAAAGAATTGGTTAGATATAATGAGCATTTTTGATCAGTCTCCTCGCAAGAACACAAGGACCATCTGTTCAAAGGTGGCTTGCTCGAGAATTACGCTTGAAGCTCGTAAATTTTGCTTAAATCCAACTGACCTTCACGAAGCAGTGGCTTTAGTTTCGGTTTATGTGGAATGTTGGCATACAACGTACCAGAGCAATTTTATAAGGCGGGAGAAACGCAGTCAAGCCATTGTTGTTCTTTGGTGTTATCGAACCAATCTCATCCGCAGTCCAGTCCAGATGTGTCTTGTATAATGAGAAAGATGTTGCCAGAGCGAATGAGCCAAACTCCTTGATCGGATAGTTGAGAATTGCGTGGTGCACACTGTTCACCCAGACAATGCGTTGCAGAATGTCAGCCAGCTGCTTCTTAGTGGATATGGTGGAAGGAAATCCCTTGTCCTGTTCAGGGAATGACAGATTAAAGCAGATGTTGTGGTCATGACCGAACAGACATTGTTACGTGCTCAGTGGTAGCACAATGCTCACGTTGATTCTTTACTCCAAGTGGGCTGTTTCCCTAGCCCATGTTAGAATGACACGGTTATTCATAGTGCTTTTGAACCAAGCTGAGCATACCTTGTGTTTCTGGCTGACCTCGTAGCTCCACGCCTGCAGCTCCCTGTCATCCTGGACATCTTGGTCACTGCAATAATATCTGCCAGTCGACAAAACAGAACAAGGCATTCTATGGTCAGTTTTCCCCTGATGATGTCTGATCCCCTTGTCGGCAACATTCCCAATCAGCTTTTGTGATGGCCCTGAAAGGCAGCTGTTCACAGAGTATCTACTACGGCAAGCCCCTTAACTTGAAAACAAGCTCTTAAGCCCATCTTATCCTATTTACGTGAAGCTTTTGCAAGAAAGCGTGCAGAGAATACCACTTACAGATCGACATATTCCTTTGTGTAGTTGGTGATCACAGACTGTACAAGCTTGCCATCATCTCGATAGGGGTAGTAGGGGAGGGCTTCGGAATTATCCACACCACGTTTCTGGAGAGAAAACCCCGACTTCACTTGAGTAAAAGAGAATATTTTCTTACGGCAGGGCTGAAACACCAGCTAGGTATGGCCAAAACTAAGATTATTTTCCCGCCTACCTTCAAGTCCTGCACGAAATCCATTTTCTCAAATGACCAATTCTTATAACCGAGCTTGACCAGTTGGATGAGGCCAGAATGTCCAAATCCGGCCACCTGCGTAACCGCCCCGTTCGCACTGGTCAGCAGCTCAAAGCCGGCGGTATTGATGCCCACCAGACCTTGAAAGTGAGGCTTGAGAAGTTTGTGCACAGGGTGGTTGTGGGGAAGTTGGCGGAATGCAGACACAGCGAACGCCTCGGAAACGAGGTGAGCGTTGACCAGGTGATGGACTATTTGTGATACTAACCCATCGGCGTTGTTCACATACATCTTGGCAATCGTCCACCAAGCGTAGCCTGATTGCGGTGTGTAAACAGGGGAGGTGCCTGAAGAAATTAGACAAACAGGAACCTTGAGTGCCGGCAATAGATTGCTGGATGATAAGAATAATTGCTTCACCGTTTTGACACAAACGGCTACTTTCGTTTCTTTATTGACAGAAAGGGAGCCTCGGTGTTTTGGCAGCCGTGATTCCACAACTAAACCGGTACATGCATCATGGGAGGTCTAGATTACTTTGACCTTTTCTGCTATCGGTTTCATTAGTGTAATCATGGTATGTAGCTTACGTGTGTGTCCTAGCTGAATAGCAATCGGCATAAAAGGAGAGCGGTCGTCGCCTGTTGACACGAAAAGTGCGATCGGAGCCATCATCTTCCGGCCCTTGTATGCTCCGTTTGAGTTCACGTCAGCGGTGATGTTTGCCAGAATGGGATAGCGAACGACGTACAGCTTGTGACGCAAAATTGCCTACATACACACAGATGAGTAGACTTTGTAAAACAAAAAATAGCATCTAAAAGATTGGCGAGGAAGATGTCCTTCGAATGTTCAAAAGCAAAACCTGCTGTTTCTTACACTACTTTCTCTTTGACTGATGATGAGGTTTCGTTTATTCCAAAATGCCAGTGCGAATGCGCCGTGTTTAGGTGGTGGTTGCAAACTCATCTATCTGACCTTCTTGATTGAGCTGTGTGGTCCGAGGACAGCGCGCACTGCCTGGTTCCAGTCGAAGTTTCTGTTCAACTCCTTTCTCAACGTTCCCCACCGCACTCCAACCGAGTCGTTTCGGGTGACGCGCTCAACCTGCAGCGGGTTTACACCCATCAATCGCTCCTGGGCGAAGACGTCGTCGCGGTTCCACCGGTCGTCCGCGGTGAGCTGAGGATCGGTGGCGTTGTCACGTGACCACAGACCAGCTGGTCTCTCAGTCTCGGGCAGGGCGTCTCCGTAGTGATTCATGAAGTACTCGTAGATCTCAGTGTACTGTGCGAGGGACGTGATGTTGCGGAATGCGAACTGCTTCTCAAACGACTTTCTCGCGCCGTTCGTAGCGCTCAATGTCTGATTGAAGGCAATCGACCACTTCGGGAAGAGCAGCAAGGACTCCATCTTGGAAAAGTTTGACGTCGAAAAGAGATTCCTGTCCATGAGCGGAATCCCTCCGTACTCGTTGGACAGGCAGTTGTCGTAGACGACGACCATTTGGCGGAAGACGGTCTCAAGGTGCCTAGCGGTGGTGGTGATGGGCAGCGGGCAGAGCCGTCCGGGACATTGCTGTGATCGCGGAGGGCATGTCAAACCAAAGGATCTGCTCACGTCCTCAAATCGCGGAGTTCTGTTCGCAGCTGGAGAGAGACGAAGGAAAGAGAGGGCGTCATTTTGAAGAAGATAATTTAGGCAAAGGCAGCCTGGCCACTCGTTCTTAGAGTCCAGTAATTTAGGCAAAGGCGGCCCTGGCCAGTCGTTCTTAGAGTCCAGTAATTTAGGCAAAGGCGGCCCTGGCCAGTCGTTCTTAGAGTCGAGTAATTCAGGGTCAGTTTGATTTTATACCGAGCGGAGAATTATAAAGGAAAGATAAAACAATCACCCGGTTCGAATAAACCGCTGCCGGTGGAGTTTCCAAGCCAGGCTGGATAGTCACCGGCAAGAGACCAACACAGCGGAAATGAAGAAGAAGCAGGAGAAGGAGAACAAGCTCACCGGATGAGTTATCCTGTTCCAGTCCTCTGAAAAACCAGAGAAGAAGCGAGAGAGAAAGCCGGCTGACGGACATTCTGAGAGTGGACTCTTGCTAAAAATGTTTTATTATGAAAAAAAAAGTTGAGTTTTTCCCGTCTTGAAGCGTATGTACCTTCGAAACTGGACCGGCGCAAGTAAGACTGACTGAATGTGTCTAAAGAGTAGACGTTCCTGAGAATGCGAGAGGACTGACAACCTTACTAGCTATGCGAGACTAGTTTTTGGCCGAATCGAAATTCCTACTTGAACTTGGACTTCGCATTCGGCTTTTATAAGGTTTCTTCGCCATGAGGTCGTAGGAGTAGAAAGAGATTTTCAGTGGGGGAGACGGTCGTACAACGGTGAATCAAATTCTACCTCCGTACTGACGAATCTCCCTCCTCGTTTCCCGGGCGAGCGGCGAGATCCCCTCCGAGGAGTGCTTCAAATATTTCATTGATATGCACGACCTGCACTTAAGATTCAAGAAAACCGCTCAATCTATTCGGAAATTCCGGAAACATCGGGCGATACTGATAAATTGGCGGGGTGAGGTTTTCAGCAGGTTGGGCTGTTTGAGAATTCCGAGTCGAAGATCAAACCTGCGTTACCGTGTTTTTGAGACAACTTTTCCAGAGGGAAAAGGCCGCTGCAGTTGCACACACCTTCGACCCACAGTAAGGGAAAATGTAACTACCTCCGATGTTTTCTTCTCTCGTGCAGATAAAACGGGCAGCTGCACAGAAAAGAGAAGGGAACGTCAATCAACCGGGACTCGGAATCCGAACTCCCTTCCTTCATGCAGCTGCTTGCGGGCTGGACAGTGTGTAGTCGTTCTTGACCACTTTCTTCGTCAGAATCAATATCTCGGAAGAAGATTCTTTTCCTTTCGTTTTCTTTTTCATTTTACCGAGACAGACCTGAATCCCGGCGGAGAAAAGTTTCCCGATGGATCCAGATTTTCCCCAGAACTGCTCGCAGAGCATTCTACCGGCCAAGGTATGTTGGGTTGTGTCAAGTGGGCTTGTTGATGCAAAGTCCAGATTATCTATACTGAGAGTGGGCGTCAGGGTTGCATTGAATTTCCTCGACAAGACGAGAATGATTCGTCACGTCGCATTTGGTGGCTGACAGCTGACACATAGTTGTCATTTGTCGTGTATGTCTGTGCTCTATGGCAGATCGTGAAACGTTCGTATATTTGGCATGATTGGAATCAACATACGAACAAAAGAAAAACCTCAATCTTCCAAACAACCTTCTTCGGCTAGCTGCTCCTATTATCACACTAAGTTTGTCAGCTCTTTTCTCACGCTCTCTCTCTCTCTCAAGTGGCTGTCTCCCAACTGCATGAAAGTCTTCCAAAGTCTGCCCTGTCTATAAACGTGGTGGGCAAAATCTCCCAAATAATTACCGACCTATTTCCTTACTATCGTCTATTTCAAAAGTCTGTGAATCAATTATTAATCGCCAGCTCTACGCTCATCTTTCTGAAAACAATCTTCTATCTCC
>JAOWAR010161355.1:0-10453 GCA_028571005.1 Clathrina lutea
ACGGCGTCAGGGCGGCCTTGGTTAGAAGGAGCGTGAGGATTGAACACCCTTATGTCAAAAAATGCTCTTTCAAACCTTCTTCTTCTTCTCCTTCTTCTTCTTCTTCTTCTTGTTCTTCTTGTTCTTCTTCTTGCTCTTCTTCTAGTTCTTGTTCTAGTTCTTGTTCTTCGCCATAAATACGTACAAACGACAGGCAAATTGTTACTATGACATAACACTGTGAACTTGCTACATGTGGGTGTTCACGTGAAGAAATGACAACCAAAGAGAGTCAATCTGCACTTCAGGTTGTGTGTACTGGATTGGCTACACTGTTTCCAGCCCTGGGAAACCCCTGGAAAGTCAGAAAAATAGCCGTGGAATGTCTTGGAATTCTATTCGATCTGAGCTGTACGCACCCTGTATTGTTGACAGGTGGACAAGGCTTCCTCATCTGAACAGCTGGCAGACGTCCTTTCTGCCAATGTCGATTTGGCAATGGACTGTGGCTACACTCTCCCACTGACTGGTGTCTCCGTGGAGAAGCGTGGGGAGTTCAAGGATATGGTGCTCCTACACCATTTCTTACGCCGAAAATGCCACTTGGATCAGTTGGCTGATGGGCTGCAATGTCTCGGCCTTTTGGAACTTCTTCGCGTGCATGAAGATTTATTCAGGAATGTTCTTGTTGGCTGTGGGAAAGAGTTGACGGCGCAAACCCTGATTGACCTGCTACCGGGCAGGTAATACTGTTCAGTTGTTACTGATAGGCAAGATTCTTGGTCCTGTTGATCAAATTAACCCAACACTTTTCCTTTTGGACCACACCACACTAAAGGGGTCTCAGTAGACATTTTTACCAGCTCCTTGGATCTTGTCCCTTTCCCCATTCAAAGTCTATGGAGCGTTACGTCAGGTGCACCCGGTTGTACGCTGTTAGGGCCATTTTACCCTAAAACAGCCGCAAAAAGTTAATTCCGTGTAAATAGGCAAAGTTGCAGCGCCATTTTCACAAGGAAGACACCCTGTAAGGTGTCATTTTCGTTCCATCAGCCTACTGATGGAAGGTCTCTCTCTCAATTGAAAAGCTAAAAATGGGTACTTTTCAGGCAGAAACTAAAAAATTACACCAGGACCCCTTAAAAGCCACTCAACGTTTCGACCACAAATGTGGCAGTCTTCTTCAGGTGACTCGGATTGGCAGGACTGGATTAAGTGAATTTGGCAATGTGTGCATGATGTACAATATTTTTATTTTCTTCATTTCGTCTGCTGTAGAAACTTTGGTGAACCTGGCTCTAACCAACACAAGAAGACCAAGAGGATCTACTCATGGCTTTGCCGTTACCTTGGGGACTGCGAAGAAGGTGAGGTTTGCTTGCATTCTTATGCAATCTACAATGTATGTGCATGCTTGGTAGATATGTGCTCCGGTAAGAGGGCTGTTGGAAGTGACGAGGTACCGTAAAATTCCTTTTTGGAGCCCTCCCATGTATAATGCACTCCCCAGCGATTAATTTCTGCCCGTGCATATGCCCTCCCATCCATTAAGCCCTCAAGTCCATAAGCCTTGCCATGCACAAGCCCATGGGGATAGTGATACATGGGGATAGTGACACATGATAGTGATACATGGGGATAGTGATACATGATAGTGATACATGATAGTGATACATGGGGATAGTGATACATGTATATGGCCGGTAAGTTTTAGTGTTCTCCCTTGTACCGCGGCAGCTTATGCATAGTATCGGCAAAATGCGGTGACGCCCAGCACAGCGCCAGTTGAAGTTTTCCGCTTTGTTCAGCCGATGCACTATGATCGAGATGCGATGTGTATGCACGCACACTGGTCAACGAAGAGACCGTAAAACAGGAGCTTTGGCTTGCTGCTCGTCTCAAGCGGATGGCGTAGGCGAAGAAGGGCTCTTCACAACCCACAATGCCATGAACAAACCAGCTCTACAGCTTGTGTGGTCGCTGCTCAGCAAGGGAAAGCGGGAGTCGCGATCGGCCGACGGTGGCGGCATGGCTGCTGGTGTCACATTACAGACTGGTAGATTTAGGGTTGAGAAGGCTTGTCATGTTGGTAGTTTATAAAGCCACCTATCAAGGAGTACAGGCCCTTAGACAGAGCAGCAATCATCGACGATGCACCGGTATCGACCGTCGTTTTCGGTTGATGTAGGTCCAAACGTGTGGCGCTTTGAGATAGGAAGGCATGTAGGGCAGGATAGATCTAGACTACAGCCGGTACCCACAGGTGTGAGCAAAGAAAACGAACAACGTCGAGCCCAAGCGCTGTCCAGTACGTGCGCTACGAGGAAACGTTGTACATGTACAAACACGGTGCACCTCATTGTTCTCTCTCACAAATCATGGCGGCTGGCACATGCGCTTTCAACTTGTGTCCTCTTGCAGGCCCTTCTTTTGGCAGCAGCTCTGGAGCAGAGCGCAAAATGGAGTTTCGGAGGCTATGCCTGTACAACGCACTTGTGTGCTTTGCCATTTTATTTGGTAATGCTGAAGTGGAGCAAGAGTGGAACCTGGAACAAGGGTATTCATAACTGTGTGCCGCTCTACAAGCGCCCACTCTAAACTATAGATTACCAGAAACAGTGTTAACCGATTCCTTCCCGCCTCAACGATTTTCCACAACTCTGAAAAACAAAAACAAAAAATAACTTTGTTTTAGCTCCTCCTCACGGATGATGGACAACAGTAGGCCCCCTTGAAGGAAGTCCACATTCCCCGAGCGATCGTTGATTGCGGAAGGAAGGTGACTACAGATCTGAATATGACTATATATGGTTAAGAGAACAATGAAGATTCTCATCGTGGTCAGTGACTTCGTGATTTTTCAATGCCATCGTGGGCAAATGATTTCCTGTTTCTGTCACTAAACATCATTATTGTTCATGTAGAGGTACTCATCAAAGTCTTTCTTCTTGACTTGTGCTACCTTTCAGGAAAAGATGGCATGCCCAAACTCAGCACCGTGCTCAGGCTTGTTTCAGGCTCCAGCAGCCTTCCGCCTTTTGGATATGGCTGCTTTGCTGACCCATGCATAGTGTTCACAGACCTGACTGCCGACAGTCTGCCCACAGCGTCAACGTGTGCTATCCAGCTGCATTTACCGGCTTATGCTTATGACTCGTACAATACCTTCTGCAAGCGATTGAATTTCGCTATTTTCGAGGGTGTGAACTACTTTGGCTTGTCATGACCATGATGATTGCGCACTCCTCTCCTCAGGGACCTTGTTGCAGAGGTACATTCAGCTGCTGGTGCTTGTTCACACTGTTTCTATTAGCCTGTCTTTTGAAGCACAAGCGCAGTGCAGCCATTATGCTTCTTACGACGCTTCTTCAGGCTACCGTGTGCAGACAGCTAATTTTTCTGTTGCTGACGGTGTGGCCTGCAAGCACATTGGCTTGTCATGAACTAAGTTAAACGTTACAGTTTTCTCCCATCCCTTTGCCGCAAGGATGCCCTGTACTGCTGGCTCTTATCCACATATTTCACGTCTTTGGTGTATACTTGCACTGGTGTAGCCATTGTCTGATTATGCCATCACATACTGCTGCAATGAGGAACTGCAATTATGTAGTTACATGTATTCGATCATGGATCATACAGTTGTTGGCAAGATTCTAATCAATGGCATGGAGCTTGCTGTGCGAGCTCGACAGAGCACCATTCAAAATGACAAGATTACTGTCCTACGGCCTAGGGGAGGATTAATGACCTTGAAAGGGTGTTAAAGAAACTTTTACTTTTTCTTGGGGGGGGGGGGGTCTTACACCCCTCCCTTCCTGTGAGCATTGCGAGAGTGAGCTTCCAGGCTGAAATTCTTCTGCACGCCTTTTGTTTTTGTAGACCCTGTGATGCCTTTGGCCGGGTGAGTGCAGAAAGGGGAAGATTAATGAAAGGGAACAGGAGGGAAGAAGGGAAGCAAGCAAGGCAAAAAAACACTCATCGTTTCATTTCAGAATATATACACACTATGCATCATTGGTGCCATGTACAACACAGCTGTTGAACGGTTTGTTCTTTCACGCCAACCATAGAATAGACCCTATTCACGTAAATGGCCTTTGCATTGAAGGGTTCGTCAGTCTTCATGAATGATGAACGTAGTGGTCAGTGTGCTGCACATGCTACATGTGCTACATACAAGGTCGCCGTGCACTGTAGTCTGTGTGTTCGTGGCGCCGAGGTAATTTATTTAAACAAGCTTCGTCGTGGTAACCTTGAAGGCATCCCTAGCAACCGCTGTTGATAACAGAATTTTAAATGGCTGACTGGTGTTTCCCACATGCTCGCCATTGATGCATAAGGTCCATTAGGGAGCCTAAGTACGTCGAGGGTTCAGTGCGAAAAGGCTATGCAAAACTCAAATTTGAACCTTTTCACCAGGGTGTGCCTAAAAACAGACATCATGGAAAACTTAGGGCACCGATGATGATTAATTTCTCTGTTTCTCGTCCACCGCGCGCATAGGTTTTCCATCGCTGGCTTTGTTTTTTGTTCCAAGGTATTGGCCAACGTCATAACACTTACATTTACTGATGTCGGGAGAGCTGAAGAATGGTACATGGGCGTAGAGATGAAGAACTAATCTGGTCTGACTAAGGGATTTTGCTCAGGCTCCTCAATACTTTACCCTCATTCACCCTGCACGCACGCACGCATCCACGCATATACTATGAGTTCATTGCTAGTTAACCGACAGCAACGGTGAAAAAAAAGAAAAGAAAGGATAGACAATACACATGAGGTGCCAAAGATCTTATATATGCCGTCACCACGGGTCTTGTTCACATTCAGTATCATGACTGAGGGTGAAACACTATCAGCCGATCAACTGCAACACCGTGACAGCTGCTGTTATCGTAACCAATACACTCCTATGAAGTGAGCACTGGCAATCTGAATCAGGTTTCATGATAATACTTTACACAAAGATGATCATCACTGATGAACAATCTGGCATCATATGTTGTGCACTTAAAGCAGCAAGAGTCCTCATTCAGCTGTGTCCAGCGGTATTTAGTCATATTGCATCAACGGTTATTACATTGAAAAGAGAAACAGACAAGTAGTGTACAGGAATAACTATTGAGAGCAGGACAGCAAAAGCACAAAATTAACGCATACTCACTGGTCTGCTTACACCCAACCACCACATTCAAATTCAGCACCAGTATCACGACAGCCAATGATCCACATAGAATCACATATTCTTCCACGAACATGAGAGACAGAGAAGTGAGAGAACACTAAAAAAAAGTGAATGGCGAACTGGGCAATCAAGATTCAATACGCCACATCTGTCCGTTGAAGAAGACACATGAACAAAGCAGGCATTTCTTTTTGCTGTCTTTTGGGGGATGTATGAGCTTGTCAAATCATTAATAATTTCATACAGAAAAATTGTCCAAAGGAAACAGAAACAAGGAAGTTTGATGTGCTAAAACTTAAAATAAGTCAGATAACAATAACCTGATGGGGACGAGTGAGAGAGAGAGAGAGAGAGAGAGAGAGAGAGAGATTGCGTTGGGTAGTCGAGGAGCAGTGGTCTAGCTCGTCCGACTGGAAATCGGGAGACACAGGTTCGAATCCTCGTCGACGTGAAGCCTCACTTTTTTCCGTTCTCGCCAGCAGCTCTATCTTTCCAGTTTATTTTGCAACACTTCCTCTATCTCAGCGGTTGTGTTCTGGCGACGGCCATTGCTGCCTTGATCCCGCAGATGGGAGGTGTAGTGTATCGTAGTGCATGCCTGTTGTTAGTGTAGCGTGAAGTGGACCTGTGCCGTTGAACAGCGAAAGTGCTGATTCAGACTGACGGATCGTCGAGGTTGCGTCGTGGAGCAGTGGTCTAGCTCGTCCGACTGGAAATCGGAGACACGGGTTCGAATCCTCATCGATGTGAAGCCTCATTTTTCCGTTCTCACCAGCAGCTCTATCATTCTAGTTCATTTGACACAAACACAAACACACACACACACACGAAAGGTCCCAAAACTTGGGGGCCTAGAAAGTCTATGTTTCATCTAGTTCTTGCTTCTGGTGTCAGGATGACGGCATCATAACCGAGCTGCCACCTGCTGCTCTTGAAACGTTTTTTGCTCACAACAAGCGACTTTCACCTTTGCCACGAGTCAAAGTATATCCTTTACATTAATTTTTGACACAGAGAGAGAGAGAGAGAGAGAAAGAAAGAGAGATGGTGACAGTGACGAAAAACCAGGATTAGTAACAGCTATCACTACTGTAAACTTTAAGATATTCATTAGACTATTGTTTTGCAAACGTTTATGGCTCAAATTGCCAGGCTTATTAAACCTATTGACCAACAAAAATGTAAACCGAAACATTTCTTTTCTTTTCGCATTCCTGAGGGTCGACGTCAGTCCGGATTTGAATCTGTCACAAAACAATGCCTTGTCAAATGGAAATGCTGATGTCAATTGCTCAGACCAATCCTCCAGCATCAAAAGTCGGTTTCATGGCGAGCTTTGGTCTTTCCATACGACACAGTTAAGCCCTACAAGTGTGATGCGCTATGATATGACTCACTCGCTGGAGCCTATGGACCCTGCCTTTAGTAAAAAGAAGACAAGGATTCAAAACCCGCCTTTTTCTTTCGGGGAGTATAGCAACCACGGGTGTTGCGCCAGCCAGTCGCGTTTGAAACGTCGCTTGTAGCCGTATTCCTCATGCACAGGGAAGGAGTACGATGAACTTAGCGAAAAGCAGCATTCCAACCACCTGCGCTTCAAACAGCTGTCCACACCGGCTCCGCAGATGAGGACGACGTCGAACTCTTCGCCAGCAACGCAAGATCGCTAGGAAGGTGGCGCTCGAGCTCCTTCGTCGCCAACATTTGCTGTGACTGGCTGGTTTTCACTTCCTCCGGCTCGGTTTCCAGGGTAGTTCCTTTGATCTCCCCGCTGAGAGTTACCGCTGTTCGAAGATGTCTCCCCAGACCTCTTCCAAAGCGATGTAAGGCCAAGCTGGCCAGCCATGCATACTGGCTCGACACCAACTTCGAGTCGACGATTACAACGCCAAAAGCACGGTGTCGGAAGCATCTGTGAGCAAAAGCACGGGGCAACTTACAAAACGAAAGCTTCTTTGCCATGTGCAATCGGTGACAATGCCTACAGCCTCCCAGTGCTGGATATTATCGATTGGTGTTCGCACAACAGCCATGGTCGTCGCAGACTCTCCAGCTGTACTTCCTACTGTAGGCTATAGGCTATGCTCGGGTAGAGCGCACAGATTGTCAGAGAATATAATGCAGAGTTCAAAGTTTGATCTTTGGGATTTTCGGCCTGCTGCTTCGCTTGCGAAATTTGCGAGTATGTAGCTACGCCCCTGGCGTGGCTCACACTTGCGCTTCGCCTCTGCCCAACCTCGATGCACCACTTAGCCAAAAGTGAAGCTGTTTCTTTCCTTTTTGGAAATCTTGCCAAATGTATGGAAATAGAAGTCTTCCAAATGTATTAAATATATACAAGATACATTACAACTTATGTCACACTAGCCTACGGATGTTTTTTCTCTCTACTTACCTCACTTTCATCTACATTGGATGCCAGAAGAACAGCAAAGTTGGTCAGATGATTACATTCGCACAACACTTCATGTGGGGTGTTCTTTATCCACCTCGAGAGTACTGAGTGATATCTATTGGACAAGGAAAAGAAAAGAAAGAACTCCAAACAAGTGGCTCTTTCTTGGCTGCCCGAGGATAGGACTGCAGCCGTCGCAGCTGAGACTGTTGTGGTGGCGACAACGCCTGAAAATGTCTAGAAAAGACATCCCGCCTCCTTCTCTGACAGACAAGTGTAGTTTGCTGAAGGCAGAGGAGCCAGTTGCTTCAGGGTCAGTCGGTCCGGACTTACCACCCTGGGCTCATTAGCAGGAGGGATCGTGGAATCTGGCAATTCCCCCTCCCCCAGACCACCTTTACACCCCCTGCACCCACAGCAGGCATAGACCGTAAGAAATATCTTGGAGAGGTAATTCAATCGGATTCGGTGCCTGCACGCCGTGAGACTTCACAACCTGCACCTGCGAATGGGTGATGAACTTGCAGAAGAAGATGATGCTGCTGAAAGTGCCTCACTACCATCGGCCGGCGCCAAAAGGACCAAACTTAGTCCGGTCATGGTTGGTCCCCTCTCCGAGTCAGCACATCCCCAGTCCCTACATCAGATTGAAGGGAGGGAGTTTCAAGTTCCCGGGCCTGCAGGGTCCTCTTCGGTTTTCCATATGATCTTGGACCCAGGGAAGCGACGACAGCGCCTCACCCCGTAGATCTAGATGTCAAACCAGAGAGCTTCATGGAAAATGGCAGAAACCGTCGATGCACTTGTCACCAGAATGGCGTTACTAGCACTCAAAGCCAGGAGGTTCGATGGAGATCCTGCAGAACTTTATAAGTTTAAGCACCGTGTTTGTGACATGGTGAGTTCGCAAGTGGCCCTCACAACCGGCCAGAAGATGACTCGGCTTCTGAAGCTCGTGGATGGACAGGCCAAGAAGGCCTTTGCCAGTTTATAGGGCATGCCAGGACATTTGATCAAAGGTCTGGCAGTTGTGGAGAACAGGTCTGGTCCGCCGCGGCTCATATTGGAAACATGCGTCAAGGGATTCACAGAAGGGAATGCAATAGGCCTAGCAGACTGCGTTGGCATTGAAGACTTTCCTGGCAAGGTCTGACTACTATTATGGAGCTTTGGCGGCGATGGACGCACTCAGGGAATGAACACCACAAACCTTTTGAGGATTGTTGGCTCTCTGCCGAGAGAAGACCAATTCCATTGGCATGACCAAGCCCAAAGGCTTCGCACATCCGGGGAGCAGCCAGATTTTGCATCTATCTGAGCTCACAGAGGCAAGGGCCAGTGTCATCAACGATGTCATCATCAGACAGATTGGTCAGCGAACACCTGAGAAGATGAGCTTTAGCACAAGCAATAAGGTAAGGCAGTGAGTGACAAACACTTATGAAAACTTGAAGATGACGTGATAGCACAGCGGATAATCAGGTGATTCTCGTCTGCGAGGTGATTTGGTGCCGCAGGTTCAAGTCCCGGTCTCGGCATGGATTATGAGCTTTATGAAATATTTTTGATATGACAACTTTCTCTACGAAGTTCAGCCAGAAGCAGCACGCTGAAGTCAAATGTGTCCTGCATGTGGAGCGACACCACATGCTAGACTGCAAGGAGTTCACGTGACAGTTGCTTAAGGACAGAAAGGCCGTGGTGATGAAGAAGACGCTTTGCCAGAATTGCTTCCGGCCTGGTCATTTTGTCAGTCATTGCAACTCCACATCGAGGTGCATGGGGTCCTCCTGCAACAGAAAACGTCATGCTTTGCTACATGGGGCTCCTACCCCCGCAGAGAGAGAGGAGCGCACAGTGCAGGAAGCGCCGCAGGACACAACGATTGCTCACAGCTTAATTTACAGCAAGTTGTGGTGGCAAAGGCACCAGATTAGAAAATACGCATTCAAAATGTGGCTTCTGTCACCCTGCTAATGGTGATCTCGGCTGGCGACAGGACATCGGTGACCACCCTCGGCCTGCTGGATAGCGGATCAGAAGCGGTGTTTCTGACATCACCACTAGCATCACGGCTATACCTTGACCAGCACAACGAGGAATTGGTTATTTAGCATACCGTGGCTGTAGACTCCGTGTGGATCTCGCAGAAGTCTGAATCAGCTTAAGACCCATCTATGGAGAGGCAGGCTCGTCTACAACTCTCCATCTGAGTTATATGAAGGTGATTTGACAGCTTGATGTTGACCAGGTGTCGTTGCAGAGAGGAGACCAGAGCAAGTGGCGACACCTCAAGGATGTGACCCTCACTGGCACTGTGTGGGAATCGTGGAGATTCTGATTGGTGCAGATATCCCGGGAGTGTACCTGTGCTCGGTTTATCGCTCAGGACCAGCAAGGTAGCCGTGTGTCGTCTAACTATGTTTGGCTGGACTGCTTTGGGTCCGACTGGGATGCCGTGCTCTGGCGCCTGCTACCTCATGAGGTCCAGTCGAATTTTGTCATGCACCAAGAAGCCAACCCACTTTCCAGTCAAAGGGAGCAATTTCTCGACATGGACAGCATCGGCACAATGCATAGTCAGCCAAAGGAGTTTTTCGTCTCCAAGCAATGGGCAATAGCAAAGATGGAATGCTCTACTTGGCTTGATAGTGGTCAATACGAAGTGCTGATGCTGTGGCATTCGGAAGGACCCTGCAAGAACTCCGTGAGGCCAGTCAGGCGTGGAGCGAAATACAGATTGAGCTAGATCCATATCGAGTTGTTTGGCTGGCCACAGCGAACTTTATTATCGGGAACTGCGTGTACGCAAAATCATGTGTGCACCTCTCAGTACGACGCTCGCTGCGCGGCCATCTGGCACGCAGATGTTTGCCAGGGTTGCATGCAACGTT
>JAOWAR010161366.1:0-10453 GCA_028571005.1 Clathrina lutea
TTCAGGCTGTGACGCGTCGGCCACCGTTGAATTGTCGGGAAGAACACCTGGGAACTGGCTTTCTCATCTGACTATCCTTTTCTCCTTGTGTCAAGGCTACGCATTGGCAGACTTGTACCTCCCACTCTCGTAATACTCACAATCTGTACATGCATGCAGCAACACACCGAGAACGCACGCAGTACTCACGAACCATAGTTACCAACGCACGCAGTAGACACCAGCAGATCATTCCATGCACACAATGGAAACTGACTCCAACGAAATGTACATGTTTATCACCTCACATAGCAACTGTAGCACCATGCACCCACCATTAGATAATGCACACTTTCCCTGTAAAATGCGCAGCTAGTCCTGACTCAGCACCAGATGAACTGATGATGGCGTTGACACCGAATCGTCTTCTCACTTAACACCATCATTTTCCTTGCTCACTTCACGTCCTAAGAACTACTGTTTGAGTTGCAAGTGAATTGGCAGTCAAGAGTTTCTCTCTGACAATGCATGCTATTCTTGGATGTGGTTCTGTGGTGGAGAAGGGGGACTTCTGTCATTGTTTGCTTATCAATCTGTGAGACCCCTGCCACTCCATCTCTCTTTTTCTTTGTAGATTCGTGTTCAAGCTTCAAGAGCTTGTGCTTGGAAGAAGTGCACTCACTTCTGGCTGAGCGTTGCTGGTTGCCACTGGATGGGAGAAAGAACAGTAGTGACTGCAGCAGCATTTCATGGTTCTTCACTTAGAAGGTGTCCTGCGTCGACACTTGCTTTCCATGAAAACCGAAGAAGTGTAAAGCAGTGGTGCAACAATGCATGCAAATTTCACCTGTTTGTCAGAACCGTTGCCAGTGGACGAGGCGACCGTTTTATGCCCATGTCACATGGAAGCGTACATGGCTGTTTTGTGAGCAGCGATCCTGCATGCTGTGGAAGAATTGCTAAATCCTCTTTCGTGTGATGATTGTTTGAGTTTACCTTCTGGTGTGCTGGTTGCCATGCTACACGTCTTTCGTTTTTCACACTGGTTCCTGCCCACTCAGTCTCTCCTTCAGCCACCCCTGTCATGTTTTTGCTGTTGCCCTCATAATATAGCTTCCCTTTTAGAAAGGTCCCCCTGATTCATCTTCTACCGTATGCTCCCAGACTTGCGTTTCTGCTTTGGTGTTCTATGGCCTGAGCTGCAGCCATAGCCATTAACTGTACTCTCTTGCTTTTGTCTACAGTGGAATCAGTCCAAGATGTGAAAAACTTTGCTTGATTTTTAAAAAGTGACGAGATGGCGGATTGCCTCCAAACGTTCAAGGCTGTCTGTTCTTGTCGAAGACTATTCCCCAACTGAAAAATAATGTCTGTATATCCATGGTAACTATGTGGTAAAATGTGGTTTGCGGTTTCTACATGTTCCACTACATAAGTCCACCTTCTTTCGTTTTGATGTTGTAGGAGAGGGTCACTAGAGTATCCTTTCTCATTCTTAATCTTCCCCGCGAGAGAGAAAAATGAAAGAAAAAACCGATGGACGATCTGGGAATCGAACTTGGGTAGTTGGATTTACGTTCCAATGCTCTATCGACTGAGCTATCCACCCCGATCCGCTAACGACCGAGATTAACTCAAGCCTTCTGTCTTTGACACGTGAGCTCTCTGGCTGCTGCGACCCCTACGCAGTGGCAACCCGCGCCAGCTGCTCGGGTGAGGAGAGGTAGTTTAGAGACTAGGATCCTCTAGCCAAACTAAACCGGAATTCCTTCAAATATTGCAAAGGGGGCGAGCTTTACGCTCTCATGCAGGGAATTACAATAACTGGTTATAAATCTTTATCTACTCCCTCTACTCCCTCTCCTCTGGGCAACAAAAGGTCATCTGAGTGGGTGGCGCAGGCTGCCACTCCGCAGGGGTTGCACAAGCCAGAGAGTTCACGTGCAAGAATTAATCTCGGTGGTTAGCGGATTGGCCGGATAGCCCAGTAGGTAGAGCATTGGAACGTAAATCCAACTACCCGGGTACGATCCCCAGTTCGCCCATCCATTCTTTCTCTCTCTCTCTCTCTGTCTCTCTCTCTCTCTCTCTCTCTCTCTCTCTCTCTCACACACACACACACACACACACACATGCACGTTCGCGGGAGTTGGTGGAAATTTAAGGCAGGACCCTTCAAGTTATTTTCGCGACCAGAAAAGATATCGCTTAATTTTTTTTCTCTCATTTCAAGGGGGTCCTGCCTTAATTTCGGGAATTGATAATGATAATAATAATGAAAGTAATGACGAGCATGATGATAAGCACAACGTTGATATTGATAAGGATAAAGATAGAAATAAGAATGTCTTCCATTATAAATGCCCTCAGCTGGATCACAGGTCTTGTGCCGTGCAAAGCGAAACAGTGTGGCTTTCAAGCTTCTTTGGAGAAGAGTACAGGGCTAAAAAAAAATATATCTAAATAACAGAAATAGTATTGCTCCTGTGTCCATTCCTGCATGTTTGTTTGCTTCTGTGTGTGTGTGTGCTTTGTGCTTGAACAGGCGTGCAGTGTGTCCTTGCATGGCAGTTTTATCCGTTTCCTGGGCTCTACCTGGAGAGCATGCAGTCCGTAGCAGAGCTGCTGAGTGTTACCTGTTCCAAGCAGCGAAGCGACACAATACTTCGAGTTACCTTCCACAGTCGGGTTGACCAGTTGACAACCAGTAACATGTGCAGCATCTGGTATATCACATTCAATGGGAAGTCTTGTACTGACCCGGCTCCTATAAGGAACAGTGTCTTTTTGAGCTTGAGACTGACTGATGGCTCAGCGTCCGGTCTTGCAAAGACTATACCCACATCAATAGGTGGTTTCTGTCATGCAACTTCGCAAGGGCAATTGAATGGCAAGATCAAAGTGGGAGTGTCCTTGTAACCATGTGTAGGAATACTTGGTGTGGGCGCTGCATCTACCACAGGAGGGCAAGCTTGGGAAAGTACAAGCCATATTCTCATTGAAGAGTATTGTAGTGCAACAATCAAGAGGTTAGGAAGGCACGTTCTCCAGCTACTGCTGGTCAGAACTGAACATATAACTCTCCTTGCCTTTCAAGGCTGGCAAATGCTTCAGTTCGTGAGCTTGTTTTGCAGCGCTAGCTGGCTGTAACCAAAGCCATAAATTGATATGATGCTTCCTTTCAATACACCTTGAAAATTTCAGCTTGTGGTGCTGTTTACGTAGCCACTGATACGTTCTTCAGCCCCTCCAACACCAACCAGTCCCCACAGGTTCATGTTTTATTCTTGCATAACTGCTCAGTGCCCAGCTGACACTGTTGGTGCCCAGCAGACCTTCTCAGATTGTTTCTGAAGCCAGACAAGACATGCATGAACAACCAAAAATGGAATGAACGTATATACTATTTGTGTGTCACAGTTTGTTCAATTATTCATGGGCCATTTGAGCAAAGATTAAGTCTGCTAGTGGCATCACAACAAGGCACATTATGAGAGTTTGCTGTCCATGATTTGATTTTCATTCAGTATGTCACGTGTATGATGGAAAGAGAAAGCAAAAAAAGAAAACTGAAGATTCTTTGCGAGGTGGGAAGAGAATAGTAAATTTGACTCGTTCGTGTGAGTCCTCGACTTGAATGAGCAAATTAAACCTCCTTCCCTTGCAGACTAGAGCCGTCTTCCCTTTCCCGGACTTCATCACGGAAAGCAAGCTGCGAAAGCTGATCACGATTAATGCCTTCACCCTTCCTCGCTATCACATAGCCTAAACAAACAGGTCACAGGTCTTTAGCACATTGATTCAAAGCGGCTGTAAAGTTCACCTTCACTGACAGTAGAGGTAACGGATAGCGTGCTAAGCTATATTATATATATGGATGAAAGGGTACCACTGGCACGCGACGGCGGGAGTTGCCTTAAACTGTAAGCTGTTAGACTCTGTTTGGGATTGATCTTTTTACGCAGGAAGGCAGGCCGATAAGGTCAGCGAGAAAACCAACGCATGATAGTTGAGAAATGAATATGGTGGTGCAGAACACCCGGTAAAACGTCTTTTAAAGAATTACTTCGTCTGACCTTGGAATCACTCTGTGAAGTGTAGACGCCCTCAAAAGTTTTCAATTATTCTCATCGTCTAGACGGCCATTAATAAACGGTCGTTCTCTGGGGAATAAGACTCTCATCCTGAATTCGATTCCTCTCGACTAAAACGTCCAGGTTTAGTATACGTAATGGCATCCAGTCTTTCCTGGCACTGCATCTGGACGCCAATCATGCATTAAGAAATGTCTTCTTATCCTGGGTCTTCGCAAGTACTGCTGCCTCTGGCCTTATGACCCGTAAAGCAATAAGCACCGTTGATACTGTCTCTGTCTGGCCCATGGCTGTACATCAATGCGCTGGATGAAGCAAACCGGCCAGGAAACATGCTTTATGAAGGAGACGGTCTGGAGAGTATTGATGCTAAAACTCTTCACTTTACTCCCAGCATGCATTAGTCGCGGTCGATCACTCTTCATACCACCTGGTTCTTGAAACACTCAACTGCTCGTCGTATCGTTTTCTAATCCCCTTAAAGCTATAATAATTATAGACTTAAGCTAGTTTCACATAAGCGCTAGGTTTAAGGTGGCCATGCAATGGCAATATGACAATTGAATGACCACAATGTACACGGATACCTAGAGCTCGTGAGAAACTAGTACATACGACATCGGGCCCACTTCACCTCCTGGCGGTAAGTCCTCCTCGGTATAGAGAAGGACTTCAAACGGATTCCATACTCCAAAGACCAATACATAAGTTTGCCTACATTCACCCATTCTCAAAAGAATGCTACCTCTTCAACTGTCTTCCTCGCGACATCACCACTCCTAAACCATCTAAGCATTTTCTTCAGCTTTTCTTCTCTTTTAGGGCCTGGCAAACGAGATCAAGTCTCGGTCCCAGCGACTGACAATAGATCTCTCTTTTCACTCGCGAACGCAAGAGGAAGAAGAGAGGAGAAGCAAAAAGAGAGAACTTCTCATTTGTTTAAATTCATTTAATGCGATTGTTGATTATTTCTGCCATAGTTTTAGTGTGAGACCACGCCAGCTCCGAGGTCAAAATAATCTTAGTCTCCCCTTTCCAATTCCCTACATCTTGCTTGATCATAGAAGTTTACGCTGCTCTTGTATTTGATTTTCTTCCTAATTCATATTCGCTAATACGAGCATACAAATTTGTTTCTCACGGATTTACTGTTTTTATTTGAAAGCCCTAATTTACAGTTTGAGATTGTGAGGGAAATAATACAATCAAAGGAAGGCACAAGAATGTGCGACCAGTCTACTAGTAAGCATCGTGAAAATCAATTACGCCACTTTCAGAACTTAAACATGCGCCTTCTGAGAAAACAGTTTGTGCGCACAAGCCCGGATGAAAAGCACTTCAAGCACATCAACGTGCAGGTCTAGATGGTCACGCGCTTGAGCGAAAACTTGAAAAAAAGTGATCAAAGACGTTCCGACAGGCGCAATTCTGTCTCACGTGCCGCGTAATTGCTGAGTTGGCTTATGTTGACTTCCATTGCGGCTTACCTCCCTGGAAGAACCGTGGCGGATCGACGATACTTGAAATGATTGGGTATGAATGTGCACAGCCAAGTATTTGGACGTTTTCCGAACATGTGTGGACCCATAGCCACAAGTAAACTTGTAAGCACATAAACGTTCGGAGACTATGAGAAGAACATCGTTGGCCAGGCCGGAGAGCGCTTTCCTTGATGTAAAGATGACACGTTGTTCAATATTCGGAGAACAGCCGGTCATCGACCGGCCGGCTCTCTAATCGGAAAGCCTTGTTAATCGTTCCAATCAGAGAAGTTGCGGTCTTACGCATTCAGTCAGTGGCGCGTTCAGTTGGAGCCCTCTGACTGCTAAATGATGAATCGTCAGAAAAGAAACAAAATAGGCAACTGAAATGGCCTATTCCAGGTAGACTATCACTAGGATGTTACATTCGCCCGGGAAGGTAGAGTACGCACACAATCTTCGTGCAACATGTCCCCCGGCTTTCCTCATCAAGGCATGATTTGTGTTCAAAGCCGGAAAGAAATCCTGCATGCTTTCCGCCTAAATCGCTCGCTAATGATGCACCGTGTGTAATGGAAAGCCAGCTCACAGTCCTTGTACTAGCTTAGAAAATCTTTATTCCTACCAGCCCGCAACGTTATTACTTCAAGATACCGAGTTATTTGAGCCAAGGAACTGTTGACGGCGTATACGCCGAGCAGTGTTTCGCTTTGTTCCAGTTTTTGTTCACCTTTTTAAGAGTCTTCAATTAATCTCGTTTGTGTACTTAGAACTCCAAGTCGGAGACATGCGAGTTTTAGGCACGCCTATAACTTGTGAAAAGCTAAAACAGTTAATTGTTTTTGGCGAGGTCAATTTCCAGCCAGTGTAGCCATTGGTGAGAGGGCTTGGTTCGCCAAAAAGATACTTCGATAGCGTGACTTTCCATGGCCGCCGAGATCCAGTGGACAAGAATACCTATGAAAGCATTGATATCTCCACTTCCGGAGTTAACGTAACGCCTTTGCAAGAAAGAATCAATTACTGCGCTCACACCCTACCAAGCGCCCAAGAAGCCATGCCCGTAGTGAGAAATCATCAGCGCATCAATGCACAGCATCAGCAACAAGAACCTGATGACGACCACATGCCTTTCGACGAGAAGCAAATTAATGAATCAACGAAGCGAGATTTCCATCGATTTCCCAGGGTCGTATCCCAAAGCCAACGCTGAACGTCATGTTTTTGTCTTTTGTCTTCTCGTTTTTCCTTTGACCATCCGTTCTGTCGTCGCTAGCGTTCTTTCTCTGCAAGCGCTGCAACGACAGCCGACATCCAAAGAGCTTTGCCCAACATTACATGTAGCTATGACGATAAGCTGGAGGCGAAATTGAATTCCATATCACACGTGAGCAACCAGCTCCAAATTGTTTATCTTCAAAAAACTTCTTTTAACGAACTCGACCTTTCTACTGAACAGACACATCTTATTCATCTTCACTCCTTCGTATACTTTCGCCGAAACACGTATTTTAATTTGTGTTTTCGTACATTCGCGGTCGAGACTGACCCGGACGCGAATCATCGACCGGCACTGCACGCAGCGCTTGTCCAGTCCGGTGCTCGCGCACATATGACTGCCGTTTCGGAAGTTTGCTCTGGTTGTCATTTGTTTCTTCGATTGGCTTTGCAGTTTGGCGATTTGGCGTCGCTCTGGTCGTTGTCCGACTCTGCAGAGTACTCAGTGAAGTTCCAGCTCCTCGGGCACTGAGCTTGGACCAGACTTGCCCCAAGAAACGAGAGGGGCTCCGACTCATTGGCATCGAAGAAAAAAAGAGAAGGAAAAGGATGCGAACGAAATTTACGAGAACATGATCGCGATTCGGCCTGAAAATAGTTCGTTGCGCGCTCGAGGCCAGTCATGACGATGTGAGTGTAGCATAGCAGAGGCGTAGGAATGAAATGTAGAGAGTGGGGGGGGGGGGATTCCATTTTCAAATCTCATTGACAGAACAATAACTAACAAACATGGCTCTGATAACTAAATAGAATGAGGAAATGAAATACCTTCAGTGTTAAATAGTCTGTCAGAATCTCATCGTGCAACAGACTAGGTCTTCAAGTTTTATCAGAGCAGGTCACGGGATGAGGATACAGTATGTTATACACCACTAGGAGGTGTAGGAGAAAGAAGATAGGAGACATCTGTCTTTACAATGGTCCAAAAGACTGCTGTCGGCGATCATTAAATTTTACTGCACAGAATTCCCTTGCCACAGCTGTGAGATTGATGTCCTTGCATCTGTTCTTGTGCACATGCAGAAGCATAGCACTGTTCAGACGAGGCTGGGTCATGGTAGTTCACAGGTAACTCTTCAGTCGTCGAAGTGCTGAAATCGACCGCTCTGCTGTGGCTGTCGTTACTGGCAGGGTAAAATACAGCTTGAGCAAAGCTGCAACCTGTGGGAACAATGCCTTCCCCATATCCACGTCGTTCACGACATCCACACACGTGTGCACCTTGGTCACACGTAGAATCGGTGGCTCTCTGGCATGCTTACGATTCCTAGCCATCAGCAGAGTTGGAAGCATCTGCAACTGCACATGCAGCTGAGCGAAGTTTAAATCTTTCTTGTAGAGGTCTAGATCTTGCTGAAGGTCATCCAGCGAGCAGCACTCACCATTTGCTGCATTCAGCAAAATACACTCGGCCTTCTCTGCAGCAGGCATACCTCCAGCCTGTGTAAAACGCTGCTCCAGCTGCACGGTGACGATGGCCAATTCTTCATAATACTGCTTTCTAAAATAATTCTCTGGTGTGGCAAAACAATGGGCTGGCATGCTGTCATCGCCCGGTTGTCGTGGTGGCTTTCGGATTCGTGACAGCACAGGAGAGTTTGTCAAGTCTGCAGAGCTGGAAAGCACAGAATCATAAAATGCCTTGAATTTATCCTCAGTTCGGAGGTTTTAGAAGTGTTGCCGCGTGACTGTAGCTGCTGACACAGCCTCCTGCACCAATGTATTTTTCCCTTGCAGAGCGATTGACAGCTGCTCAACTGGAGCAAAAATCAGCATGGAAAGCTTCAGACCAAAAATTGTGCTGAACGTCTCCATCTGCGCAAGGTAGCCGCCTGCTTTTCGCCCGTACTCATCCAGAGTGTCGACGTTAATCTGACTGAGCGCATCACACAGGGTTGGACAGTTTTTCAGTACAGAGTCAAAGGCTGCAGTCCTGACGGTCCAGCGTGTAGGACATAATGGCTTGAGGCTACGTGAAGAAGTTGGGAGTTGGCTCTGCAGAGTTTCAAACAAGGTGAGCCGCTTTGGAGAGAAGCGTATCAGTTGACTCATCTCCATGACCAAATCCAAGGCATCACGTATTGTGGCACACTGGCGAGCAGATGTTTGCAAACAAAGGGCAAAACAGTGCACATACAACGCAGCAAACTCATTGGCTTGTATTTGGGCAGCCACTCCGTTTATGTGGCACCGGAAAGTGCTTGCACCATCGTATCCTTGACCACGACAGCTGTAAATGGGCAGGCAATGGCGGACCAGGCTGTCTCGAAGAAGCAGTGTTACTGTGTTCGCATCGGTCTTGGGTGCCTCAATAAACTCAAGGAAGTCTTCATGGACTTCAAGTTCATCATCCCCCCACCTGATGCAGAGGCAAAGCTGCTCCCGGTTGCTTGAATCAGCAGCTTCGTCAGCAAGTATTGAGAAAATGGCTGCCTTCCTCACCTTTTCCAACAGCCCTTTGACACGACTTGGCTCAAGAGTGAAATTTGCTCGTTTTTGATGACGGGCGAAAAGTATCTCCTGTCCTTTAGCCAGGATGCTAGCTGTGGCGAATCTTCACTTCGGAGCCGGAAAAGTTCACACAGGTTGCCGTCACAATCACTGTGACCCCTGATTGCCAGGCCCTGGCGGAGAAGGTATCAGAGTGAGGACAGTTGTTTGACAAGCATATCCCTGCGTCGTGCCTGGTCCGCTTTACATCTGCTGTCCCGAGTCATTGCGCACACGTCTGGCTGATTTGACAACTCAAACTTCATCACAGCTTCGCGATGTTGCTGGGAGCGGTCATGTGCGGTGAACTTTTGCCCTGCCTTCTTCCACTTCTCAAAGCCTGCACTGATGAAGGCTTGCTCTTCCCCTTCAGAAAGCTTTCCGGTGCGGCTCAAGGTGCGACAATGCCAACAGCACACCTTCCCCGTTGTACTGCAGAGCGTCAGCCAAGGAAAGGACTTGAACCAGCCGCTGTTAAAAGATCGCTGACGGTCGCGTTGTTTGCGCTGAGTCTTAGCGAGAGTTTCGCGGTCAGCCGGCTGGTTTGATTCCAACATTGCGTCTCAACAGCAAGCGGCGGTGCATGATGATGGCTCATGCTTATCTTCTCCGGCCTCGGTCGTAGGCTGAGATGCTGCTTCCTTCTCCACCGACGAAGGCGAAGGACTCTCCTGTGCCGAGTCTAAGCACGAAGGCCCGTCTACCTCTCTTGCCGTTGGCTTTGGCCCGAAGTGGGAAAGAAGCGTTCCTTGTTCAAGCAATTTGGGTCGCTTCGGACGCGGAGGAACCTCCGACGACATCTTCACTTGCGTGGTCAACAGAGACTGATGAAACGAAAAAAAAGAAGCCAACGAAAGTGACCTGCATAGGTGTCACGGCTGTTTTCATGCGGACATTTGCTTCAATGGCGGCTGAAAAATCATTTATGATTATGGCATCATAACTATGACAACCGCTAAGAAATGGCGACCACGCTGCATGCTTGCTTGCGGAACACATACACGAACGCCACCCGTTCCAAGGCAAAAGTAAAATGGAACTGCGTGAAAGGAGCTGTTCTTGTTGAAACCACACACCCAGTGGAGAATAATATGCACATGGAAAGAAAGCGGAAAGAAGAGTTCGGTTGAA
>JAOWAR010161377.1:0-10452 GCA_028571005.1 Clathrina lutea
GAGAGAGAGAGAGAGAGAGAGAGAGAGAGAGAGAGAGAGAGAGAGAGAGAGAGAGAGAGAGAGAGAGAGAGAGAGGACAAAAGGCAGACCTGGTATGAATTGATGATCGTGGACTGAGTAACTTATATAAAGTATATCGTCACGTTCAGCTGCACGACCTGCCTTTGTGAGGGCGTGAAGTCACCTACTTCATATAATTTTTTTATGGCTGCGTACACTGTATGCTTGAGGCAAAAAAGGTCTCGCCTGCCTTACCTAGACAACGAAATGCTGGCATTCCTTAGGTGCATGAACGAGAAACTCTCTCTGCTGACGTCATCTTCCTCTCACAATCGAGCGTTCCGCCGTAATGAGGCGCCCTCCAATAGACATTGGTATAGCGGAAAGTTCGACCACCGTTCGAGTAACTGCAGGCGTCCTCCTCACACCCGCTCAAATCCCAGGACCCGTGACCTCTACCGATCTCCGCATGACCGACGGCATGCATGATGAACGACCCTATTTCAACCAGACTCATCTCCGGACCGATTTGAGCGATCCTCTTCTCCTTCACGTCGTCCACGACCAACGACCGCTCCAGCCTCAGCCTCCCACCCGGGAAACTAGAGTCGGCCGTCGAAGCGGGTCGTCCGGCAGTCTCTTTTTCCCAAAGGCCTTTGCTTCATCGCCTGAGTGCCCACCGGTTGCAGCCCCATCCCTCCCGCCATCATCCCACCGAAGTACTGAACACACTTCTGTTTCTCTGAACTCTGTTGGCATGAATCCTATGTTTGTCTCCCTTCAAATTCGCGATGCCTCGCCCGATTTTCTTCTTGGTGCTTACTTCATGGTTTCCCCATTCTTGTGTTCTTGACTTTTCTTCTCTGACTCAGGCTTCCAGCCTGCGGCCAAACCCTCTCCTTGCGCGCCGTTCTGGCTCCTCTCAACCGGCAGGCACAAGCAGTTTGTTGAGTCACCGTCGCGAAGACCACAACTACCACTGCCTTTTCGGAAACAACTATTGAAGCCTACCTGGACAGCGAGGTGCTCGATCCGGAATCATTAGTAGTGCTACGTTCCAGGAGTCGTAGAGAGCAATTCGGCCTTCTGCCAGCCATATGGCCTGCTGGTGGGCCGCTGCATCACACAACCTGCCCGATGTAGCGACCAAGTGCGTTTTCTAAACAATATGTCAACGGCAATGAAGGTCTAGGCAAGAGCAAAATCAGCAAGTTTCCGACCTGCTTCCCTCCTGCACCGACGACGCTTCTCTTCAGGACAACCATGAGGGCGAGTATGCATCAGTGGCCAATGACATTACTAGCACTAGCTCTTCTCATTGTGCTTGTGTGTCCACTGAAACTTGCTCACGTGACGTTCGCGATATGTTCGATCTTTTCGGATCTGCTCTTCCTCCTGCTGAAGTTACAGAAGCCCATAAGTTGCTCGCGGACTTGACGGATTTGTTCTCGAAGGGCCAAGACGACATCGGCCGTACATCCGTGTTATTGACACTGGCGATGCTGCTCCAATCCGTCAAGCTGCCTGCCGTCTGCCAAGGCCCCAACTAGCGGAAGTCGACCACCAGCCCCTCCAAGTCGCCATGGGCATCTCCGATCGTAGCGAAGAAGGACAGCAGCCTTCGGTTTTGTGTCGACTCATCGGAGAGTCAACAGTGTCACATGGAAAGATGCACTCCCGCTTCCCTGAGTCGATGACTCTTTGGATGCAATGGCAGGTGCCAAGCTGTTCTTAACCATGGATTTCTCAAACGGCTACTGGTAGGTCGAACTCGGAGAGAACGCACGGGAGAAGTCGGCTTTTGCCACGCACCGCGGACTGTTCGAATTTAACGTCATGCCCTTTGTATTGTGCAACGCCCCTGCAACATTCCAGCGGCTCATGATGCTTGTTCTCGCTGGCCTGCAATGGGAAGTATGTATGGTGTATTTGGATGACATCATTGTCTTCAGTTCTTCATTTCCTGAACATTTGGAGCGTCTTTGGAATTTGCTCAGTTTTTATCCGGTTACGTTCAGCAGGTGTCAAACTAAAGCCATCCAAGTGCCATTTCTTTTCAGCCTCTGTCCAGTATCTAGGGCACATACTCTCCTCGGCCGGCGTGGCCACCGACCCAACCAAGGTTTCTGCAGTCGCCACCTGGCCAGTTCCAAGTAACGTCAAGCAGCTGAGGTTTTCTGGGATTTGCCTTGTACTATCGACGATACATCTGGGACTTCGTGACGATTGCTGCCCTGTTGCACCGGCTTCAGGGCAAGAATGCCAAGTTTGTCTTGACATTATCATGCAACACGGCGTTCGCCACACTCAAGTGCTTGCTTTGCAGCGCCCCAGTCATGGCACTGCCTGATTTTGGCCGAGAATTCATTCTGGACAGTGATGCTTTGGACACTGGCATTGGTGCTGTTCTCACCCAACGGGATGATTCTGGTAAGGAACGTGCCATTGCCTTTGCTAGCCGTTCATTCACCAAATCAGAACAATCCTATAGTGTTTCCAGGCGTGAATTCCTGGCCATGTGTATATTTCATGCAACACTTGCAATTTTTGCTTGGCAGGCAGTTCGCTTTACGCACACATCACGCGGCACTGCAGTGGCTCCAAAGTTTCTGGTCACCAGATGGTCAAACTGCTCATTGAGGGGAGCGTCTGGCCAACTACCGGTATGACTATGTCATTGTCCACCGCCCTGGTCCAAGACACGGCAATGCGGATGCTCTTTCCCGGCCAACATCATCACCTCCCTGAGCACAATGAGCCATCGCACATCGCCACGCTGCACTCTTCCGAGACGGCCTTACAGCCGCATTCCACTGCGCTGACCAAGCGAGGCACATTATGTGCGGGATGCAACAAGCCACCCGATGAGTCATCAGTACCCCTCTGTTAGTGAAAAATCATCGCCGGAATCCTGCACTACAGGCACAGACGGTGGATTCATATCAGACTCAGACAGCGAATCTGCCGTTGAGTCCAAGCCAGTTACCATGTCTTCAGCTGTGCCAAACTGGCTTTCCTCGCTCAGTGCCAGTAGTTGGCAGCTGTCCAGCGTACTGACCCTGCCTGGGCCTGTTTTGTCTGCTTTTACTACAGATTCACCGGGGCGGCCCACCACTTGCAAGGCTTCTGCCCTTCTGCCAGGTGTCTCCTTGTTGAGTGGCCGCGACTTTGATTTTGAGATGGTATGCTCCACTGCTGTTGGGAATCTCGATGCGGTCGGCACACCCATGACCAACTGGTGGCTCCCTCCCAATTTCGGGACACAATTCTTGATCTTCTTCATTGCCACCCTACTGCAGGTCATCTTGGCAGCCGTTGAGTTCGGTTACGTCTCCAGAAGCATTTCTTCTGGCCAGGATGCTGAGTCTTTCTGCCAATCTTGTTTCATCTGCAGTCGTAAAAAAGGTCACTGTAACCAATTGGGGACGAAAACGGCGCAAGCAGGGTACCCCTGGGAACGCCTGGCCATTGATCTCCTAGGACTACTTCCAACGACAGCTAGGGGCAATCGCTACATCGCAGTTATTGGGGACTATTTTGCCAAGTGGTCAGAAGTGTTCGCCCTGCATGACACTGCAGCTCCGACAGTCGCTCATCACCTAGTCAACGAGGTCATCTCCCGGCTCAGTGCTCCAATGGAGCTGCACTTCGATCAAGGCCCCCAATTTGAGAGAACTCTATTCCTTGTCATCTGTGAGCTCCCTGGCATCGACAAGACACGCACCACTTTCTACTGACCACAGTCGAATGGTCTAGTCAAGCGTTTCAACCGCACACTTCTGGCGATGCTATGTGCCTACTGCAACTGACCATCCACAAGACTGGGACCTCTTCCTCCAGTTCTGATGGCATCAATGACTACACTAGAACCGGGTCAACCAGGTCATTGACCTAGTTGAAGCGAAGTGTCCCGGTTGAAAATTTGTTACTGGGTCAACTTTGACTGGTTGAAAAAAATCCCTTTCAGTTTCACGATTGATGTTTCCAAAAGTTGGCTAAAATGCGATCTTGCCTGGCCGGAAAGACAGTAAATCTTGGAGGCTGAGGATGAGGAGAGAATACAGTACATCCAGCTGAGTCTTGATGTGTGAGGCCACCCCCGCAATGAAACAGTTCCATATGAAGCTTACGCAAGCGTGTGGTGAACGTGTCACTGATACTGGTGACAAGTCGACTAGTCGACCTTGCAACTGCTGGCGCTTGCCATACCTACCAGTACATGACATCACATTGCATTGCAATAGTAGAAAATGTTGCTTGCGGTGAACATGTGAAAGTTGCTGAAGCTTGCAACATCTATGTTGCGGGGAGCTTCCGACACAATATATAGCTGCAGATACTGCAAGCTTCGAAATTTAAGACGGTAGCAGAGGAAAGACGCTGTTGGTCATGGACGCTGGAAAAAAAAACGCTCAAGTTCGGGTTGTGCCGAGCCTGCCAACAGAAAGGAATACTCTTTTTGCGAGGAATGGAAGTGTGGTTGATCTTGATTTCATTTTGACGTCCGGTCGATGTCTTGCAGGGTGTGCAAAGACGCACGTCAAGTCGGAACAGACCAGCGCTGGCAACAAGCACAATGTGTGGATTGAAGGGTGTAGAAGGGTGAAACTGGACATTGTGAAGGAGCATCAGCAGTCGAAGATGCACCACAACTGTGAAGCAGCTGCAGAAACTGTGCTCGGACTGCCGGCTTCTGGCGGAATGTTTGCTGCCCAGTTGGTTAGAAGGGACCACGCAGTGACGCTTGCGATGAAACTCCTCCTTTTCCTTGTCAAGAAGAACACTACGCTGGACAAGTGAAATAACTGGAAAGGCAATGCAAACGTGATTCAGTGTATTCCCATAATTTCCTCGTTGTGTAGCTCTTTGACTTTTGTCTACAGTCTTTTCCCCATCAGCAGTTTAGTGTTTTTGTTTTCTACACATGCATGTTGGTACAACCTTGTTTTTTTGTCTTGACCAACAGACCTACTCCTGTCAGTCGGCCTCGAAGACATCGATCGGCTGCAGCTGGCGCGGAATGCAACTTACCAAAGTTCGACTGCTCGTGAGGGTATGCTGGAAGTACTTTACTCTGTCGTGCAGAACAAGACGAAGGAGTTGCTGTCCTGCGCAACCTTCAGCGCTATTCTTTCGAACAAGTCGACAGATGTGTCGAACACCGCTCAACTGGTCGTCCACCTCTGGTGTGTGTCCTCTCGAGAAGTCATAACCCGCTTTGGTGGCATCGTCGCACTGGAGAGGAAAAACCTTAGATTCTGTTCGCGCCACGTTGGAAAAGAAGGTCGCTGAACTTGTATTTGTCTGGCAGAAATGTCAAATCGGTAGCAATGGCGTGAGCATTTTCACCGGTCAACTCAATGGAGTGAACGCTCAGCTAATCGCCAATCGCCGCACATGACATGGTGCACAGCGTCGCAATCCACTGTGTATGTGTGTGTGTTGTGTGTGTGTGTGTGTGTGTGTGTGTGTGTGTGTGTGTCATCGAGAAGCTTTGGCATGCATGGATGTTGTGAAGGCTGTGACCTACCTGCATGAAAAGGTAAGCATCTTTCAATGAGTCTTGTTTTCTAATGCTTCGAAATTTTGTCTTCTCACAACCAAGACATGACAATGAAAATTGATAGCATTGCTAACACCGTATTTTCTCTAAAAAAAAGCGGAGGTCTCCAATATTAGTGCGGTCTCCAATAGCAGTGCAGGTACAGGTGGCGACGAAAAATAAAAGTGCAGCCTCCAATAAGTGCGTGCACCGCTATTGGAAAATTGTGCTGGAGAATCGTATACGATAAGATCAGGATCGTAGAGCTCCCAACAGATAAAATACCGTATACTGGTACCGGAAATAGAGAGGATTAGTGAATCGTCAATGTGAACGAAACGAAACGAAATGGGGGTGCGCGGACCGGGATTGAGGAATCGTTCATCGAGGGCTGAGTTGTTTGGCCATTCCGACCGATCAGCACTCCATCCAACGAAATGAAACGAAAGCGCGGCCAGCACGCATGTGGTGACATGAGTGAGGTGCAAAATTGTCTCGTTCATGTTGACCATTCACTAATCCTATCGCCAAAAAAACGCACGAAACGAACGGGCCGACGAAACCATTTCGTTTCATTTTCTTCACGTTGATGATTCACTAATCCTCTCCAAAACCGTACACCGGGAAAATCTGCGACTCGACCTTGCGGTCGGATGAAAACTCATGCACGCGAGCACATGGCGGGGACATTCGTTGTTGTTTGCAAGACATTATTTGACCTTCTCTTGTTTCTGTTGTCTCCTGTCGGCCACCATTGCCGGTATCTTCTTGCGCTTGCTTCCTCGATGCCTCCTGATAGAGCCGCTTCTGGCAAGAAGAAAGATGCATTCTCGATAAAAAAAAACTTGAAGCCGTCCTGTTTGCTGAGAAAGCTTCAAACTGTGCTGCCTCGAGGAAGTTCAATGTCAATCGAAAGCAGATCCAGAGCTGGAGGCGTACTAAACCAGCCATTGAGGTGGCGGTAAAGGACAGTGTTGGTGCAAACAGGAAGCGCGCAAGTGGTGGCGGCAGGAAGGAGATGTATGGAGCTGTGAACGCGAGGTGCAAAGACTGGATCTTGGAGCAAAACATACTTCCTGTTTCACGTTGTTTGATCATGAAAGAAGTGGAGAAAATTTCCAAGGAATTTGGCAGGAGCATTTGTTCTGCGCAAGTCTCGGCTGGTTGGAGAAGTTCCTGCAAAGGAACATATTCACACTCAAGGCCACTACCACGTCATGCCAGAAGCCTCCGGCTGACTCTATCAAAAAACTGATCAACTTTATCCTCTACATTCGTCAACAACGAGTGAAGCACAAGCTTGCTGACAAATGTATCTATGCCTGTGATGAGACAGCATTGTGGCTGGATCCATTTGGGAAGAAGTGCATCAAGAAACGAGGTGCAAAGGATGTGACCGTCCAAACTCTTAGCCATGAGAAGCTTCATATAACGGTGATGCTGTGTGCTCAGGCAGACGCACGAAGTGCAAGCCCTATGTACTCATTCCCCGAAAGCGTCCAATTGCCAAGGTCGTGGAAAAATTCGGCGGACAGCTTATTCTCTCCTTGACAGGGAAGGTCTGGATGGACAATGATTTGACTGCAGATTTCTTACGTCAAGTACTGGGCCCTCTTGCCTTTCAGAAGCGGCTCCTGGTGTGGGACTCATTTCGATGCCCTCTCTCACCGCCAACAAAAGATCTGCTTGCCTCATTCGGCATTTCGAGTGCGGTCGTACCTGGGGGTTGCATCAAGTACGTACAGGCTCCGGACGTGTGCTGGAATCAGCCTTTCAAAGCAGATCTGACCCAGCAGCACGAGGACTGGCTTCTAAACAGCGAGAAGGAGTTATCGAAAGGAGGCAGCTTCTGCCCATCACCAGTTGATTTCTACCTACAATGGGTCACGGACGCATGGGCCAGTCTCAGCACAGACCTCATTCGCAATTCATTCAAGACCTGCGGCATATCCATTGCCACTGACGGCTCGGAGACGACCGGGTTCATTGCTTCAAATCTCACGGACCAATCCCAGAGGGCTTGGATGTGCTGAAACAGTGGAGGCACCTGCAGTTGAGGACGATAACCGCATGTAGCTGAGGTTACCGAGGTGGTGATTGCCAGTGATGCCAAGGAAATTGCTGACGATGCTTCAGATGATTTTGATGACAGCGATGAGGAGAGGACGACGTGTAAACGCAAGGCTCACCGTCTTGTGACGCTTGTGTCTCTCTCCATATGATACCAACAGCTTGCTAGCTTTCTTTTCCTTCTGCTGAACGCTCAGTAGTACTTGCACATAACAAACGTCATACTGTTCAAAGCCTGACATTTTTTCAAAACAGTGGTGTTACAGATACTGTATGCCTGTATCATTTTAAGTTTTACCACTTACCGGTACGGCTGCTTATTTCAGTCTTTTGACGATCCTTTCACCAAATTTGGTGCGTTGAAAACGCAAAAGCACGGTCTCCAATAATAGCCCAGGTTTGAGTAGGTTGAAAAACAAAATGTGACGTGCTTTTATTGGAGAAAATACGGTAATCTATCAATCCTTAATTCAAGATTCATTTCAAAATTCTCAGGTGCACACAGCAACGTACATACAAGCTACAGCCCTTCAGCTTATCTCTGAGTGTGTGCTACTGAAGGTAGCAAGCTGTTGCTTGAAGGATTTGCATGTTGCTTGTTTTCACTTAGGTGCAACCAGCACTTGGTGGAGTCTACCGACAATTCAAGCACTCCTCAGTTGAGGAAGCCACCCTCCACAACTTTCAGCAGCAGCTTGAGTTACTGACTTTGAAGTTGAAAGAGCCGAAGCACGTAAGATTGGCTCTCTTGTGAAGCTGCAACAAAAGCTTTCCTCGCTTCCTACCCTGCTGTTATTTTGGAGCTTGAGTGACAAGTAGAGGAGGAAATACCGCCGCTTCAGGCTGGCTGAGGAGAACAAAATGCTACGAGTTGTTTTCTCTGGGGCCAGGGGTTGTGGCCAGCCAAACAAATATTGGCCGGTAGAAAATCTCCAACCAGGTCAGAACTGACCAGGCTGAAGCCATTTTCTAGCTTAATCGCTGGGCATACCGGACTTCGACTCACAACATGATTGGTGAGACACCATTCTTCCTGATGTTCGGACTCGAAGTCCAACTTCCTGTCAGTATCTTCTACAGTTTTCCTAGACGATTACACGACTTCACGGCTGAGTACGTGCGGAATCTCTCTTCCACCTGCTGAGTACGTGCAGAATCTCTCTTCTACCTTGGAGAAGGCCTATCCTAGACGATTATACGACTTCACGGCTGAGTATGTGCGGAATCTCTCTTCCACCCTGGACAAGGCCTATCGCCACGTCCGCCAGGTATCACGGGCTGAGCAACACCGGCAGAAAACATAATACGACTCGACATCACGTAAGGCTCCTGTCTTTTCTGTTGGTGCTTTGGTTTGGCGTTTCTCCCCTGCTGTTCGCCCCAACCACTGCAGAAAGTTCCATTTCCACTGGACGGGACTTTATCGCATGGTCACCATCATCAATGACGTCACTCTCCACATCCAACATCTGACGTCCGATCGGCAACTGGTGGTACAAATCAACCACCTTAAGCCATTTTATGGTACTCAGCCTTTCACCAGGACACTATCCACTCTGCTCTCTCCAAGCCCAGCACCGGACGTCATGAAACCCAGCTGACGTGGACCGGAGAGCCAAAATTTAGATAGGTGACCTCGTCGAGCTCGCCGCCAACCAGCCTGGCACCTCACCTCGGTTGACTACATCAATGACGTTCCCCGATAGGCGACCCATCATCCTTTTTTTGTGTTGCTCAGTGTGTTGTGTTTATTTCTTCTTGTGCTTGTTTGTTTGTTTTATTTGTTATTCCTTCAGTCTCCGACACATGATTCTATGTTGTCTTCTTTCTATCTCTTCTTGTTATTATTACTTTGTCTTCTCTCCTACTTGTTCCGTTCGCCGGGGTCATGTAACGGTGGACATGACCATTCATGAAGGAGGGAGTAATGCCACGGTGAGGGCGTGAAGTCATGTACTACGTATAATTTCTTATGGCTGCGTACATCGCATGCTTACCGTTACGAAGCGTAAAAGACCTCACTAGGCTGCCTTGCAAAAAGATTCGATTAAGAGACGGTGAGATTCATGACTTCCCCCGAGTGTCTTCTTGTGTTGTTGGACCAACTCGGGCATTTCAATTGGGAAACAGGGATAATTCTCTTGCTAAGACAATATAAGGGAAGTAAGTTATGAGATAGGAAAAATGTACCACTTAAGCTTGGCACTTCCCTTCTTTCTGAATTTTCGTTCCGGCTCCGTGCTTGTTTGATGCCATGCCATATTATTGATATTAATTTTGCAAGCCAGCTGCGCGTGCGCGGTGGATCTGCCACCATGGAAATGTATCCAGCAGCTATTTTTCCATGGGTATACTGGCCTCAAACCCGGCCCAACCGCTTGTTGATGGTGACAAGCCAGGGCAGGGGACATGCATATGTGCATGCGCAAGTGGCAACATTAACCGGCTGCTTGCCCCCTGGCTCGTCACCATATCTACAAGCGGCTGGGCCGAGTTCGGGGCTATGGGTATACGTACGTTAGCTAGTTGGGCCAACATGTCGGGACCCCCAGGCGTGACAACACATCAGGCTAAACTCCGACCTGTGGCTGCATACGTTCAGCAAGAAGTAGACCTTTCATTACAATGATATTTTTCAAACTGCCTCCGACCTGCTTTGCTTTTTCAAGCCTTTCGTTGTCATGACCAAAGGGTCTTGCAGCGTGTAGGCCGGAAAGTGCACAATATGACGGATGTAATTGGAGAAAATTTTGTCAACTTATCAAGAAAAGGAATATTGAGACAGTACTGGAAGAACGTTTCGCCCACAATGCTTCTTCAGCTCTAAGGTTAGAGCTTAG
>JAOWAR010161388.1:0-10452 GCA_028571005.1 Clathrina lutea
AGAGAGAGAAAATGCCCTAGACACACACGTACTGGCACAAACACAAACACACGTATAGAATATGAACTCCTGTTGTTCAAAGCAAACAGGCTTCATTTGAATTAAGTCCCATCAAAATTCAGTCGACATAATTGGACAACACTGGCCGCACTCTTTACTGAACCCAGCACAGTAGTTCCCCAACTCACCCACTCACCCAACTTATATTCTACCCAAATGCTGAGCAGCATAGCACAAAAATGACACTACTAAGAATGAACAAGGGTTAGGAAGGGAAACCGCAAAAGAATAATATGATGAAGTTTCAGGAATCAGTCCGGGCATAATTTTGAGATTTTTTCCAAGAGAGTGGAAAGCTGGAAGTCGAGCTTCAGGTTGAACTCTTCTTGCTGCTCCTTCAGCTCCGTAAGGACGTCTCTTGCTACTTCTCGTCGGAGGTGGGCAGCGGTCTCTTCGAGGCGAACGGAGAACACCTTCAGGACTTCCTCTTGAGAACGTACGACTTCTGCCTGTACCATGCGAGGGACCTCTTTGCGAAGGCTGTCCACAGCCTTAAGCACTTCAACCTGTGTCTGCTGAAGCATTCCTTCCACGACAACTGGAAGCTCATGCTGTACAGCCTTCTCAATCATCTTGGCTTGGTCAACGCTTTTGGTCAACTGCTCTGAGAATTTACTCAAGCTTGACTGATGAGCCTCGCTGACTATTCCGCCAACTGCCTGGGGAATTGCAGCTGCCAAAGCCTCTTTGACCGAAACCAGCTCCCGGTCTGTATGAGAAATTTTGTCGTTGATCGCTGTGATCAGCTCATTCTGCGAGCGCACCACTGCACTTTCCACCTCAGCGCTGGACTGTTGCACATTGCGCTCCAAGGACGACAGCCTCTCTGCACTCTGCTCATGAATAGTGGCCATCTCCGTCACAAGGGCTGTCTGTGAGTTGCCCACAATGCTTTGGACTATCGTTGGGAGGGTTCTCTCCCCAAGGGCATCGATGTCAGCATGCAGGCGAGGTGGAGCCAGCTCATTGCGATGTAGCATTTCTAGAGTTGTACGCATCTGAGCCCTGCAAGAGAAAAGTCAGACAAACTTTGGAAGATTGAAGAAACTTGATGAGATTGAAGCTTATACTCCGTGCTGATACTCGAACCTGCGGCGCCAAATCGCCTAGTAGACAAGAGTCGCCTCACTATCTGCTACACCATCACGTCATCCTCAAGAAGGATGGGCAATGAGACAGTTTCTAGCAGGCTGTGCCACCCACCCAGGAGTCCATGGTCTGGAAGATGTTCATTTAATCAAATCTCTTCTTCGAAAGTTGGAAACCGTACAAGTCACAGAGGAGGAGAAGAAACTTCCACAAGGCCTTAATTTTGAAAAAATAAATAAATAAAAAAAAGGTGGCAAGGGAAGCAAGCAGCTTGACAAAAACAGGAAAAAATGGATTGATAGAACCCACAAAGTAGGAGCTGGAAAACCATTTTGCCACATGGGCTTCCTGAAGAAGCCAATATGCTGAAACATTTTTCCACACTCCTGAAGTGACTTTCTGGGTTCTACCAGAAACAGAAAGATAAGGGCAAGAAGAAAAGACTGGGAAGAAGACACATAGCAGGTGGCGAGCTGACGGTGTAGATATTGTTATGTTAGAAAGACATAAGCTTAATTGATAGTTAAAACCTATGGAGACTAAAAAATTTAAAACTAATTCAAGAAGAAAAAACTGTGGGTTTAGTTATCTGAAATATTAGTGTATCCGGAAAGGCTGGCTGGGTGATTGGGTGAGAATGGGCTTTCCGTGTGCATACTGGGTAGTGTCCAACAAGTTGGGTTTCTCACGCCAAAAAATAAACACACTTCTTCATCAAACTGTAAGTATATGTGCAATTTGGCACTGTGGACTGCTGCCAAAAACTCATCATGCGCTAGCTGTTTTTACATGCAACATTGTGGTCTGCTCCTGACTTTGTCCAAGAAACTACAGCTATTCATTATGTGCAAATCGATCTTCGAATGTTGTCATAGCAGCAGGTGTGGCTGAGTGAGGTGTAATGGTACTTGAACCCAGTTGAAATGTCTGGCATTACCGGTCATGACAGTGTGGCTGGCTTAGCCTACAACTCACTTCAGAGCCATGATCTGCTGCTGCTGTTTTGTAACATGCTGCTCTATCTGTCGCTGTCGGCGGCCTTCTTCCTCGTGGTCAACGTCTGCCTTTGGCTCCTCCCAGCCCAAGAGCCGGCCTGCAGGCAGCAAGAAAGAGCCTTTCATTAATTGATGCTATAATCTAAGTCTTCCGCAACTCATCAATTAACGATATCACATTTGCATGAATCGTCACAATGACCACCCACAAACTCCCTCGCTCTCCTCCCTCTCTCTCTCTCTCTCTCTCTCTCTCTCTCTCACACACACACACACACACACACACACACACACGACCAAACACAGAAGTGTAGAGTCTAGTGCTGCCACTGACATGAGAAAGTGCTGGATCCAAACCTGTCCTCCTAGACACTTTCAAATAAGGACTGGGAAGTTTCCCAGGCATTCAATCATAATGTCAGTCAGGCTGCAGAAAGCTTCGATGACAGCGTTCCCTCTTTACCCTGAAGGTAACAAGAAAGGAATAATACAAAATGTCGTGCCACTAACCAGCCGGATGCACAACATCTTCAAACGGATCATAGTTTTTCAGGCGCTTCCTCTGGCAAAGGAGAACGAAAAAAGAAGAAAGATTGATTGGCACATTACAAGAAGGCTAGCACACACTGCATTGCAAGAAGGCTAGCACATACTGCATTGCTAAACAACTGATGGGTGTGCATGATTGACCTCAGCAGGGAATTGGATCAATGCCACAGTGAACACTAAAACTGTCCAACACCATCGGTGCACCATTAGAACAGGGAGTACTGATGAGAAATACTGTTGAGGGTATGTGCTGGTCAAGCTAAGTAAGTTGCAATATTTCCACCAGCCTTTAGAGCCATGACCTCATGATCACCTTCAGGGGGCCCTGCTCTAGGTTTTTCAGGGCATGTCCCCAGTTCTGCTCCAGCTCGCGGAGCGCGTCTCCCTTAACATCAGCGTAGGTGTCACTGAGCTGAGCGATCAAGATGTTGAGAAGGACCACCAGGATGAAGAATAGAAAGACCATGTTGACGACAATTCCAAGCCACCTGAAGTTGAAGAGAGAATATGAGAGGGAAGAAAAAATGGTGGGGGAGGGATGAGAGAAGAAAGGAGATGACCAGGCACGGCAATGGACCAGTTGTCAAGGGTAGTTATTATTCAACGGAAAACAAAACTGGTGAATGATCTTCTTGAAATGTGAGTGCAAAATGATTACGTAGACTTCTCTCCGCCGAAAGCCCACGCTCCAAACCTGGATATGAGTATTTTCTCTTTCTCTCCCTCTTGCAAGGGCATCTTTGCCTAAACTTCCTATCACACCACAGGTTTTTCCAGGAATGCATTTTCTACTCACCCGAATGAGTCTGAGCTACCATCTTCGGAAATGTAGCTGGCGATGTTCTCCTGTTGAATCATAGTCCGGATTCCGGTCAGCAGTATATGGTAGTAGGAACTGCAAGTGAAGTGACAAGCAAGTCATCATGATTGGCATGGTTCATTGTACATGTCTTACTGTGATTGGCATGGTTCATTGTACATGTCTTACTGTGATTAGCATGGTTCATCGTACATGTCTTACTGTGATTAGCATGGTTCATCGTACATGTCTTACTGTGATTGGCATGGTTCATGGTACATGTCTTACTGTGATTGGCATGGTTCATCGTACATGTCTTACTGTGATTGGCATGGTTCATCGTACATGTCTTACTGTGATTGGCATGGTTCCTTCTGGGCGACACTTAAACCTTTATCGTGTGGCATTGCTTGATCATTGCTCAGACTGTATCAACTTTTTGAGCAGCATAAGCTGAACCTCTCTGATAATCATAGGCATTAAAAAGTTTACACTCAGCAGTCAGTCAGTGTTATTCCCTTGTGTGTAGCCTGCAGGTCTTTCTTCCTGGTGGCCAATCAGGAGATCGTCACCTACTCGGTCAATGTTGACACAGCCAGCCCGGTGGTTAAGGTAGGATCGGTCGTATTTTCAGGAGCCATGCTGAAGTGGTCTCCACGTAATGCCAGCATGAGAGCTCCGGCATACGTCATTACAAATATGATGAAGATTATGCAGAAACTGGTGAGATCCTTGACAAGAATACGGGTCAAAATCTGCAAGTAGATACCGACGACTCTGAAAAAAAATTATCGAGAGCAAACCGGGAAGAAGTGAATTTGTAAGTTCACTGATGTCAACGTCACTCATCAAGCACCCTTGAATCTCCATCTCTCGCTCCCCACCTCTCTCTTTCTAATTGCTCCATCTCTCGCTCCCCACCCTCTCCATCGCTCGCTCCCCACTCTCTCCATCTCTCGCTCCCCACCCTCTCTCTTTCTAATTGCTCCACCTGTGTAATTTTCTCTACCTTTCGCATGTAATGTATCTGTTTCCTCTGTATCTTTTCAATAGTTTTCTTGCAGTACTTCTCGCGATGCCCTGCTTGCTCCTGGTCTTCCCCACTTTTTCTCATCTCCTTGAACTTAATTTCTCATCTCTCACTCCCCATCCTCAATCCTCCCCTCTCTCTCCCTCTCCCTCCCTACCTCCCCCTCTCTCTGTTCTCTGTCTGTCTGTCTGTCTGTCTGTCTGCCTCCTGCCTGCCGGCCTCTCTCTCTCTCTCTCTAACTCTCTCTCTCTCTCTCTCTCTCTCTCTCTCTAATGACCCCTCCCCCCTGTACTGCTTCTGGATCCCCACATTACTCCATCTCTATCTTTTTGGCTCAGAGCTTTTTCGGCCATACTTCAACCAAGTTACCTAGCAGCAGAGCAGGCTTGCATTGAGCATCTCACCCACCTGGTAACAGAGATCAGCTTCAACACGCGCAGGGCCAGTAAGATGTAGGCTAAACACGCCACATGCCACTGTGAGTCATGGTTTGTTTGTCGGAACGGGATGATGAGAAGGACCATAACCAGGGAGCTGATTTGCAAGTAGTTGTAAGGCTCTCGTAGGTAGTTCAGCCGCTCCCTGTGTAAAGCAAAGAAACGCGGAACTAGTGCAAGAGCGTAAACAGACAGGAGACGTGCCGTGACATAAGGTAGCATGCTAAACCGCTTTCCGGCCTTGGCATGTGCTGTACGCATGCAGTGCCAGTTGACATTCTCTGAGACAGGCGAGGTCTAAACAAATGGGCAGACAATGCCATTGCATGTTTAGACTCAGGCGATTGATTGATCTGGGCCAGAAGACTAGCTTTGCGCAAAAATTAATGTCTCACACACGCAGCAGTCGGCTAGAGTTTGTGGCCTTTTCATGGTACTGGTGCCTCCACAGTCATGAATAGACGAGCTCTTTTGTGTGAGCTACTCTTTTTTAAGTATTTCTGAAAATTTAGGTTCTGAATAATTATGACTTGAAGCCTTGTTCACTCTTTTGAATGGTCGTGTATTTCATTTTAATGCACATGGTCTTTGTATTACAAGAGATGCTGGTAGTTAATCAAAAGGATCCGAGGTAGAGTTTTAAGGGGACTTGGGATGGAGTCCTTCGGCGGTGCAGAACGGCAAGATTCCTGTTTAAATTGTGGGAAGAATTCCAGAGAAATGAGTCCTTTGTGCGTGATGTCTCACCAGCACTACTTGCTCAGGTGAGTTTATGTAAGCCGAGTTTAATTCAGGTGAGTAATCTGCCAAGAAGCTTCACTACTGGGAGAGGGTGGGTGAAGATTTGGAAAAGTGTACTGACCGCAGTAAGCACTACTGCCTCAACAGGCTGCGTCAAAATTTGTTAGAAAGTCAATTTTTTTCTCCTCTCTTGGTACCCAATGCAAACCTTTGATGCGCACAACTGTACCGTGTATTCTGCCACGTGAAACTTTTGGGCGCATCCTGGATCATGTCACGATGTACTCACCTTGATCAGTTGAACATCAAACCAACAACTTAAAAAGGCCGACCACCCAGCAGCAAGCGCAAAGATGCCTTTACTTGAGTATACGGTTTCCGCAGTTTGTAAACGTAGCATTTCAGATTAATGCGCATGACAATTTCGATTCAGAGGGCGCAAACTACGTTACCGCGCATACACAAATAAGCAAACAATTAAGCCAAGTGACCAAACGGACGTATGTCACAAACCGTTTCATTTCCCTGACTTCTTCATAGAAGTTGATGACAACGCCGAGGTTCGTGCTGACCTCACAGGCGGCACGCACATAGTCCTTAGTTGTCTCGTACACCCTTGGGTCGGGTTTGAGTACTGCCAGGGCCATGCTCACGGTGAAGGTGCAGAGAAAGAGGAGATACAGGATGAGGTTGATCCTGAAACATGCAATGAAACAATGAAGCTGTGAAATATGCAATGAAACAATGAAACTGTGAAATATGCACTGAAAGAATGAAACTGTGAAACATGCAATGAAACAATGAAACTGTGAAACATGCACTGAAACAATGAAACTGTGAAACATGCAATGAAACAATGAAACTGTGAAACATGCATGCAATGAAACAATGAACTGTGAAACATGCAATGAAACGTACATTGTGAAACATGCACTGAAACATAAAGTGTGAAGGGGACTCTGAGAGCAAGCAGCCAGAGGATTAATGGAAGTATCAACAACCAAGCTGATAATCAAACGCATCCCCTTCCCGTTCTTTTAGCACACTGCCGACTTCCTTAAGTGAATCTATCAAAGTCAGAAATCACCTCACTCTTTCTAAAACCATGCTCATCTTGAGAAATCCCAAAGGTAATGATGAGATTATGGGTCTATAGCTGGTATCGATTATTCATGCAGACTCTATAGTCCCTGGTTGAAATGGTCATCTACCGTAATAAAGGCGTTTGTTGGTAGTTACTTGCCATGCTGAGTACTGCCCAATATCCTGCCACAGTTGGACGCACTTGATTTGCATGGAAAAGGGAGGTTTACCCTGAGGGCATTAGAGGTTTACCCTGCATGAGAGGTTTACCCTGCATGAGGACCTGAGCTGCTTACCAAGCTCGCTTCTCTCCGTACTCAATCCACTTGTTGTGGATAATCATCCGCAGCACATAGTGATGAAGAAGCTCCTGTTTAATAAGAAAAGAATATATTGTGAAGAGGAAGAAGAATCTGTCAATAATTAAAAAAAAAAAAAACATTTTCTCATGCCTAAAATGCAGTGTTTTCTACAGACCCATAAAAGCAATAGAACAGAACCCATGAAAAGCAAGTGTGTGTAACATAACAGAGTTCACAAAAAAACTGACGACTTTCTCTTTATTATTTTAGTACACTATAAATAAAATGAAAATGTCAAAATTGCCTCATTGTTTTGCGACAAATTCACAAGATGTCCCTTATCAGTAAGGGAAAAGTAGGCGGGGGGTCTTGACCTATATTAAGAAGGGACATGCACACGGGAATGAACCATGTAACAATGCTAACAAGTGACACAATGCAACAAGCAAAAAAGGCAACAAATGAGAAAGGGCAAAGTGAGATGAGGTCACGTCGTGACCAAATTCCGGCTAAGCTATAATCTATTTTGAGCCAGAAGGGACCGAGTTCTGAATCCTCTGATCTTTTTGTGAGCCATGGTGACCATAGCCTTCTTGATACACAGAACTTCCTTCACTACCAAAAATAAATATCTGCAGACATTGAGGTAAAACTCAAACTAAGATTCCTGAGCAGCTCGAGTAGATCTTCAGACAGGACGTGAAAAGAGAATCAGTGCCTCTGACCTAAACGTGACCGTGCCATGCCTGCTCGGTTCTATGCTGAGCATCTTCCGCTTTAGGTATGGCCATGGAACATGTATCGATACACGTCTCACTGACTCAAGCATAGGACTGTTATTAATGGGTGAGCTTTGCCGAGGGAAGAAGCAGCCGTTCAACGTACTGCGCACTCGCCTTATTCTCAGTTTCTAGAATTCGGTGAAACGCCGTCTTTGTGTTGGGGTTAAAGTTCGGGCTGTCGGGTGTCTGGCCGTTCTGGTCAGCCTCCAAAATGCGGTAATGAAAGCGCCATTCGTCTGGTTCATCGGTCGGCTCCAAGCATGCATCAAGGACAGCACGGCAAGTTTCCTGAATAAACAAAAGCCAAACACAAAGACGAACGTCAGAAGTCTTCATCGCGAGAATGAAACAGTGCAAGCTTCTCTACTGTACTAGTGGCACGGACAGAAAACAAAATTACTGTACAATATGGCGTTATTTTTCTTGCCATCTACATTGTTGTTGAGACTAAAATGCTTCTCTTATGATTTTCATACAAAAACTGAAATTGCCCTGAAAAGATATGTCATTCCAAGACAACATACTCTAGAAGATTTTCAAGGCACTCATCGAGATGTCCAGCATGAACAGCTATTATCTCAGAGATAGGTGTATGACTTGCTCAAATGGCACGAGTAATGGGGTTTATAAGCCTCCACCTCCCAGAAAGGACGAAAAGAAATCTAATCTGCTGATAATTCCAGCCTGGAAAGAGTTGAACAAACCTACATGCATGGAGCGATTCTGCAGGAGGTCCTGATAGTTGCAGTACGGACCGCAGTCTTCCGTCTGGGCTTCAAAGAGCTTCCTGGCGCTGGAAATGAATAGGCGTCCGGTGAGTGTTGAGATGTAGTGTACATCAAGTCGTGATTGGATAGCTGAACTTATCCCTTTGCATTGCCTGCTTCATCAACGATACTCAGCCTCACAAGTGTCAGTATTCGTTTTTGATTAGTACCTGTACTTCCATTGCTTCTCTCTCTCTCTTTCTCTCTCTCTCGGATCGGCAAAAAGAACCATTACCTCTGCTGCCAGAGGTGTGATGGCCCAAAACCAGGGAATTTATTCCCAATGTTCTTCTTTCACACAAAATTCAAAAAGAATGTAGGATTTCTTCGGTTCATACATGTGATCAAAGTTGTGAACATGACACCCAACGGTTTGAACGGCAAGGAAGTTTATTTCCAAGAAAGGCTATTTCCTCGGCGTTGGATTTAATGACGACGTGCTCAAGGGGTTAAATCTCCACCTCTGTCAAACCTGGAAACCCATCAATGGAGCACATGCCCTTCAGAGGGCTTTTTGCAGAGTGTTTGCGAAAAGAAGAGAAGAAAGTTTGAGCGTCTTCGACCAAAAAGGAAAGACTTTGAAACTCAATAACATCCAAACGCATTTTCCCACCTTTTGGGACTGTCACTTGAAAGCAGCTGTTAACTCTGTAATGTAGATGGTGCAACATTCAAATGAAAACAACTTTGGCTGAACTCAATCTGGTGCTTGCGTGCAACGTTTTCAAAATGGCCACCACATCCTGCACTGATCTTGACTAGTAGGAGCAGGCAAAACTCTCTTTGTCTGGTCAGTGGTGAAGACCAACTGACATCTGCAAAAGTTCACTCTACAACGATCTAGTGTCACCGAAGTCCCCATTTCTATTGGTTGATGTACAATTTAAGTCTGGCCGAACACTGTACAAGCTCTCATACTGCCTCTAAACTGTCAAAACCTAGCTGCTGCTTCAATACTGATTTTCAGCTCGGGCTGGGCCGGAAGAAAGTTTCTGAGAAAAGAACTGTCATCGTGATGAAGGTTCAGTTTAAGCTTACCGGAGTGTTCCAATCAGATTGTTCGGGAAACAACATACCAGGTGCATGATAGATACAGGCTGATCATTGCATATAACACCCGTGCAGCTTATTGAAATATATTCAAGGACTGATCGCCAGAAATTGTCTTACCTGGCTTTTGACATTTTCCGCATAAGAAGTGCCGACAGCTCATCGTTTTGCTCTTCCAGAGCAATCTGTAAGGCTAGTTGTCCGTCATCGGAGAACGTGTCGGTCGGCATATCATTGTCAAGAAGAAGACGAGCAACAAAGAAGAAGTTCCGCCTGGCGGCGATGTGAAGAGGTCCCGTGTTTGGGAAGTCCTCCCTGCTGCCGAGATCGACACCTCGTGCCACAATCCCATCAATAATTTGGCATGCCTGTCCGAGAAAACAGCCAACGGAGAGGTGGTGTAAAATGGCCCATTGTGTGCCAACAAGAAGTGTTCGCAAAGTTATGCGAGTGCTATTGTTTATTCAGGAAGCATCGCAAAAGTTCGCAGAAGCCAAACGAAACAACAGAGACTTGTTTCCTTTCTTTTGCAGGGGGAGGGGGAGGGGGGGTTTCAAAGCCATTAATGACTTTTTGTTTGAACTTTGCACTGTGTGTGACACACAAGGAAAACCAGATGAAGCACGAAGTGTACAACAGTGTGTGATGATGCATGCCTGGGAAGTGCACTATGGTGTGTGTGTGTGTCAAGAAAATGACAGGCTCTCCTCCATACTCAACCCTGGACAGCTGTTTCTGCCTTGTTAGGCGTCATCAGCAAGGTATAGA
>JAOWAR010161399.1:0-10450 GCA_028571005.1 Clathrina lutea
ATCGAGGCAGCTTTCATGGAGGATGTGGGCTGCAAACCGCTTGGTCTGGACTTTGGTCTACCTTCACTGCAGCACAACAGAACAGTACTATGAATATATATGATAATTGTTTTGTTAAACTTGCTTGTTTGAACTCTGAACGCTGAAAGCACTAGTAGTTAAAGTCACGCTGTACATGACAATCACCACATGTTCACTCTGTTAGCAAGAAAAATATCACCTGTGTGTGCGTGCACGCGCGCGCGTGTGTGTGTGACTATACACATTTGGTCATGGTACATGTAGAACATTCGTTCGTTCGTTCGATATGGGAAAGATTCGCTGGAGAATATTCGTTCGCCTCTTTTAGGTTTCGTTTCATCCCTAGACTAAACACCCCGATCACCAAGAACTCGTACGTCTGCGGTCTGCATTTCGAGAATGGAAAGCGATGAGATCTTCACAGTGTCCCTTGCATTTTCGTTGACAAGAAGGCTGTGTGCGCCCGAAAGTCGTTCTCATCGACTATGAGACAGGAGCGCTTCGACCCAAGTTCAAGTTCTTCTGCTGCGGATGCCAGCTGCTCCCAGGACGTGCGTGGTGATGAAGCTGATGATCAGCAGCCAGAACGACATCCATGCCCAGAAATGGCCTCAGCCATTGAAAAAGCGATGGAGGATATGACTCTCCGCGACCAAGTAAAGCTCCTACAAGAGCAGATGAATGACATGAGGAAACAAAACGACAGTTTGAAGAAGGATCTGGACAAGGCTCAAGCCCAACTACAGTTGGACAAATTTGGATTTGCTCTCACCAGCAAGGATGAGAAAGTGTTCAAATTCTATACTGGGATATCCACTCAAGATTTCAAGAAACTAATGTACATCATCGGTGAAGGTTCCGAAAAGATGGATTATTCTGGATTGGCAGATGAAGGCTATGAAGGAGGTTGCGACCGTCAAAGCACAAGAAAACTTTCCAAAGACAACGAGCTTTTCTAAACGTTATGCAAGTTGTGCCATCATTCTCCAGAGTCGGATTTGGCTGCTCGGATTCGAATAAGCCAGCCGACGATTTCACGGATCTTTCGGACATGGGTTTTGTGTATCTCATGCACGCTTGATGAAGTAGATATATGGCCCTTGAGATGCCATATGGACAACCACATGCCGGACGTGTTCAAAACCGCTTACCCATCTACGAGAGTTACAATCGATGCAACTGAGTTTGCCATTGAGAAGCCAAAGAATCCATAGGTGCAGGCTGCTACATGGTCTACCTACAAGAACAGGAACACCCTGAAAATTCTCATAGGGTGCAGCCCAAATGGAGCCCTGACGTATTTGTAAGAAGTGTACGGTGGTCGTACAACCGACAAAGAGCTTACAAGAAGAAGCACGCTTGTTTCCAAACTTGAGCGCGGGGATAGCGTGATGGCAGATCGTGGTTTCGAAGTGGATGACTTGCTCCCAGATAGCGTTCAATGAGAAAATACCCGCAATACAGGAAAAACAGAAAAAAAAAACAGAATAGAATCCATTACATTATTCTTACACCGAAATTCTTCCCTGCACCCCTTATATGCGAAGACAACTGAGGCAACCATAGCCCTTTCGCACTTTGTCATCATTACGTCACCATTCCGCAATGGCGCGAAACCTAATTGGTGAGCAAAACCGCGCGAAGAGATCTTCCTCAATCACTTTCAACGAGCTCCTTTGCCTCACGACGAGTTGACCCCGAACTGTCGAAGCGGCGGATTGTGAATATCCGTAGGGATGTGTCAAATCACTTTCCTCTCAATGCTCACACGAAAGTGTGCTCTCTTCACTTTGAGGAGGACGCGTTCTACCCCGGTGACACCAGACGAGATCCATCCGCGAAAGCGACCAGTCAGTTGAGGCGGAAGCTGAAACCGAGTGCCGTGCCGACTGTATTCGCATGGTCAAGTGCCATGTCGAAACGAAAGCCTCTTGTAGAACGCACTTCGCCGATTGCCAGTGCGAACCGCGCTCGTGGCCAATAGCGTCCAACTGCCGATGGGGCTGAAATGTCTTCAGTGGCAGAGCTTGGGATGTACGGAAAACCTTCAGGTGATAACCCTGTCCGCCAACCTGAAGGCGATTTTCCATACGACGAGGTCTGTGGATCCACGGAGGTACGCAAGCACGCACACTGCGGGTGTGTAGAGAAGCTGGAGATTCGATTGCAGCTGTTGGAAGCTGAGAACGCTCAGCTGCGAGCTACATGCGACGAGCAGCGGAAAGCAAATAACAGCCTCCAGCCTGCCCTAGCGCGCGTCTTCAGCATCGAACGTTTCAAGCCCAGCCACAAGCTGATCTCCTTTTTCACAGGTTTCTCCTCCCACCTCATGTTCCTCTCGTGCTTCAACTTTCTCAGGCGGTCGGCAGAAGTAATGAGGGGCTGGAAAGGGTCGGCGACGTGCCTTGTTGGCGTCGACCCAGCAAGAAGCCAGGGCGGAAGGCAAAGCTGTCTTTGGAGGAGCAGTTCTTCCTTGTTATGGCGAGGCTACGCCTGGGTCTCTAGGAGATGGATCTGGCAGATCGCTTTGGCGTGCACTCATCTACGTTTCTAGATTTGTTATCATTTGGCTGAATTTGATCTACATCAAGTTCCAGCAGCTGCCTGCTTGGCTGTCTCGACGAGAGATCAGCCGGCTCATGCTTCCCTGTTTCAAAAAATGGTGTCCTAGCCGACCCGTGTCATAATTGATTGCACAGAGTTTTTTTTTATTTTTATCAACACCCCCTCCTCCTTGGCGAAGCAGAGTGCTACGTAGTCCTCATATAAAGAACACAATTCTGTAAAATGCCTAATAGGCATTGTGCCACATGGACATGTGACCTTTGTATCATCTGTGCGGGTTCCCTTTCAGACCGAGCTATCACAGAACAAAGCAATTTGTTCTTTGAGCGAAGCGATTCCGTAATGGCTGACAGAGGCTTCGGTGTTCAGGATCTCTAGATTACTCGCGGTGTCAGGCTGAACATTCCACCATTTCAACAAGGAGACCAGCAGATGTGCCCAGAAGGCATAACCAGTAACCAGTACCAAGACATTGCAGCTGTCAAGATTCACGTCGAAAGGAAAATTCAGCGCAAAAAATGCTTTCGGATTCTCAGCAGAGAACTTGATAATTCCTTGTTTGACTGCGTTCAGCAGCTTGTTTATGTGTGTGCTATGCTCATGAACTTTCAGAGTCCGTTGGTGTCTTGACATTAATTTATGGCTTGCTGGCTAATTGCTGTTTCTATCTGACGGTCGCACTGGCTGATTGCATTGCATTTTGCCGTGTGCATGTGTAGAATGCTGACAAAAAAGTATGAAGGAAATATCTTTGTTTTGGTGGAATTGTCTTATTCCGAGCCTTTCCGAGTCTCCAAACCTTGCCAAAGAAGGAAAAAGACCAGGAAAAATTTGAAATGGGAATGGAAACCGCCTGAAAGGCTGGAGACCTAACTAGAAAAGAAAAGGGAAGTGGTGGGGTGGACAAACCTCCTTGAATGAGGCCAGTGTGTCGCAAGAGGCACCAGTTGCACAGTGGCAGCACGAACGCATACACACACAAGTTCAAGCAATTACATTCAGTGATTATGGCTATATGGTGGTGTGGAGTTCGAATCCAGCCCAGTGCAGTCATGATAAATTGACATCCACAAAGACACACGCACCATCCGTGCGTTGGAGTACCCTATGGTTTGGATAGCATTACCATGGCATTTTGCAATGCAGAATATCATTCTTCTTCTTCCTTAGTCACATCCATCCATCGCTAATAAAGTACAGGAACACAAGAGCCTATTCTCTGGGTTAGCCAACCACCGCTTGAGTTGCGGAACAGTAAGCAGGCCGGGATCAGGCCCGTGCAAAGAAGCACCAGGAATGATCCGCCTCACACAGCTCATAAACACTTCCAACAACTAGCTCGGCCATTCTGATCACGAGAGAAAACAACCATTTGAAAAACAACCATGAGCAGAACGACCGACGATGCATATGACGAGCGAAGAACGGCGACATCGATACCAATTAGGTTATTGCGCAATGATCTTTTCATAGGTGTGACGTAAAGTGCGAAAGGGCTATACGCGAACTGCCATCGCCATGGCAAAAGCGAAAAGGACGCGTACGCACACACGTACAGGAGCATGAAGAGAAGGTATATACTCGTATCCAGTCAACGGTATACCAAGCCAGATCTAGATCGCCGTGGTACTCGATCGAGATCACTGCAGCTAGCTATATAGCTGTCGACGTCGTAATATCATTGAATACATGTATCGGAGGGTCTACGTCTCACTCAGTACTATAGTGTACATCTCACATCACACATCACACATCACATGCACTAGTTGTTTCCCGGCCCACGCTCCAGCAGAGGTAGCGCGGCGCATATAGAACAGTTGAAACTTTCTCATTGACCTCGGCTTTATTTGGATCGGCTGCTTCCATTGGCATTGCAATGAGCGCATGCGTAACCCAGGGAAAAAAAGAGAAGAACAGTTACTGTTCAAGTTTGACTACGCTCCTGCAGCGCAGAGGTTGGGTGGACGTCTTTGTGGAAATTTTGGACTGGATTGAGCAGTAGGTAAGCCGATATTCGTGGAGGGATTCCGTTTCCATTCTGTTGAAGGAAAGGTTTGAAGGGAATTTGACTTGAACGGTTGCCTTTTGTCAGATTGGTGGGACTTGAATCACAGCTATGCAGACGATCAAGTGTGTCGTTGTTGGTGATGGAGCAGTGGGTAAGACATGCTTGCTCATTTCGTACACGACGAACAAGTTTCCCAGCGAATACGTGCCAACTGTAAGTTGCTGAAGTCTCGAGCCATAGCTTGGTTTCGTGGCGTATTTGGACTGGGATGTTTGGTGTGTTCACATCCGTGTTTCCGACCCGATCAGGTTTTCGACAACTATGCAGTAACTGTGATGATTGGGGGCGAGCCTTACACATTAGGGCTTTTTGATACAGCAGGTGAGGTGCTCGTTTAAATTCCGTTTTCTTTTTCCGGCTTGTTGGGGGTGGTCCGGCTTAATCTGCTTATTCTTTTTATAATATTTTGGTCAGTTAGAAGGAAGTAAGGGGTGTGTAGTGCCACTCATGCACTTCAGTACGTTCCTCCCGACAGCATGGATGTTTTTGTTAGGTGTGGGGATTATGGTTGTGAACACCGCTATTCTTCCTGTGGCTTGTTTCTTCAGGGCAAGAAGACTACGATCGTCTCCGCCCTCTGTCTTACCCACAGACAGATGTATTCCTCGTTTGTTTTTCGGTTGTGTCGCCAGCTTCATTCGAGAACGTTAAGGAGAAGGTACTCGCGTCACCGTACAATCTGTTTTGGAACGTTTCTTGCACCTGTTCGTTCTAGCATAATCTTGTGGTCGTTGTCGTATGAATTTCAGTGGTGGTTAGGACAGGAAAAGTGAACTATGCCTTCATGGCAGAAGTTGACACTGTTTTTCTCTCTCGATGCAGTGGGTACCGGAGATCACACATCACTGTCCGAAGACGCCTTTCCTGCTAGTTGGCACGCAAGTGGATTTGCGAGATGACGCAAGTACAACAGAAAAGTTGGCGAAAAACAAGCAGAAGCCTATCGCCGTAGAGTCAGCGGAAAAGCTCTCCCGAGAGCTGCGAGCAGTCAAGTACGTCGAATGTTCCGCTCTGACACAAAAAGGGCTAAAGAATGTTTTCGACGAAGCCATTTTGGCAGCGCTGGAGCCGCCAGAGCAACCCAAGAAGAAAAAGTGCGTCTTATTGTGAGGAGACTTGTTGGAGACTGCTAAGTAACATTGAAAAAAAGTACTTTAATTTATGTTTCTAATTTTTTGTGCAAGGAAGATCTCCATTGAAAGTTGTAATTCACCTCGTTACCTTACCAAGTTTCCGTCACCCTGTTTTTACCCACCCAAACTAATTCCATTTGTAAGTGAAAATGCTTTAGAACAAAACCAAGAATGATATCTGAATTTGTGTGAATGGATGTGCACGCATTTTTATACAGATCTATGTGGCATAACAAATGAGGGAGCTTGGAATAAAAAAAGATATAGGAAGATTATTTTTCATTACATGGCAGGCATTGTTTGTTGGTTGCATGAAACTCTCTCGAATTTTGCTGTCTTTCTTCCAAGCTCCCTCATTTGCTGTAATTTAGTTGCGGTGGCTAGGATTCATAGATGTCCATCCAAAGTATGCCCTCTTTTCCCAATAGTTTTTGACTTTACTATAAAGCATGACGGTCAAAGTTGATTGATTATAAAGATGACCCACAGTTGTGAAGAGGGGAGGTTTCATGGAAACTAGCACTCTGTCTCCCCTGAGAAGGCCCCAAGTGGAAGACGACACTATATAGAGACTGTGAAGATCTCAGGGTTAATGAGAAAGCTAAGCTTCGTTTTGCAGGACCTATGTGTGCTAACTGCACAAGCAGTAATGATTTCTGATGGTGATTATGAGAGCAGGGATCAGGAATCCAGCTTCAGGGTATAGCAGACGGCGGATTCTATTTTGTAGTTGGGCTGGCCATTTATTTGGGTGACACAGCAGAGCTATACAATGCCCTGAATTCCACTGTTATGTCAAGAAGCAAATTTGCAACCACCCACATAGCGTTGAAGGTGAAGGAGTTGACTTATAGACAGGATATTGGGGCAAGAAAAGCCAACAGATCAGATGATAGTGCCTTTGCAGGTTTATGGCACTGCGGAGGCTATGTGCATGTGGTTGTGTGGAATATCACAGTCTGGGCAGCACTAACGATGATTCCTGCACTTGATGGGCAATGACATCAATTCACAACCCCCTACCTGTGGATTCCTGGTAATATTGGCTTTCAGCTCCAGAAAGTTCTGCTGAGCTTTGCTTCCATCATGAATCTTCTCCAGAGGAGAGCGGAAGAAAATTTTATAGCTTTACAAATATGTCGATGAAACGATCTGAAGGTTGCTCTGGAACTCAGAATTTCGCAAAAGAATTATCTTCAGGAAGACGGTGAACATCCTGTGACTAGCTCGCTTTTACAAATTGTGCTGGAGGATTTGAGGACGCGCGCGCACGCGTGTTCAATATAGTTAGATCAGAGGGAAGGGTAAAATGCAACTCTGTTGTCAGCATGCAAAATAGAAAGTTACGCGCGTGTGCTTGTCATAATTGATGTAAAATAGTTAGACCAGAGGAAAAGGTGAAATGCGACTTTTGTCGGTGTGCAAAATAGAAAGAAACAAGAGCAGGAGAAGGCTGAGGTGCTGTCATCCTGACAAAAAGAAAAAAATCGGCTTATGAAGTAATTCAAAAGATGTTGACGGCTCAAGCAATTTACCGTACCCATTCTTTTTGAGGATGGTGCCGTGGATGTTCTAGGTTACTCCTGGCTGCTAGCCGGGACTTTGTTGAGATGAAGAGAGCAATATAAACGCTTCTTCAATTTTAATTTCACCAGTCCACCTTTCGAAGCTATGTGAAATGGTCGGTCTGGTTACTCTCTATGAAGGAGCTCCTGATGAAGCTGATTATGCATGCAGCAAGCGCCACACAACGCCAAGAGGTCATTCAAGGGTTAATTGAAGGGATGCCTGCATGTCCCGCAATCCCTCCATTTTGGCCTGATATGACGTAACTTCAATACCAACTGCAGCGCACTAGTAGTTACGAGCTCAACTTGAGAAATGTATTTCAATAGTCAATTTATGTGTAGTGCAGTGTCCCTTTAGTATTGGTTTGTTATGTGGCACCTGTTCCCGAAGGAAGCATTTGCAGGCAAGGGGATTGTGGAAACTGCAGTGGCGCCAAGTGTGTAATGATTGTGCTGTCATGTTTGGATGAGGCAGTGCTTGTTTTGGGCTGTGCTGCTGTGGGTTTTGAGTGATCAGCTTCAAGGATGTCTAGGATACCGTTTATGTGGAAGGATGTGTGCACTCAAAGTGAAGTGTTGGCGAGATTTGTGTTGTACATTAGGGAAAGCGTATCCTAACACGGGAGAAGCGGTCGGGTGTGCAGAATTTTGTGTATGAAGGAAGGTGTTTGTGGATAAAAGAGTTGGTGAGGTGTGGAGAGGGAACTTTTCAAGAAAGGGATGTTGGTGGGGTGTGCATTTGTGTGTTAAATATAAGGAGAGTGGTTGTTTGTGGAGAGGGTGTGTGCTGCGAGCAAGGGGTCGGTGAGGTGTCGTTTAGTTTTGTGTGAAGGGGAGCAGGGGATGTCCGGAGTTGGAGGCAGTGTGTGTTTAAAGGAAAGGGGGTTTGTAAGGTGTGCATTTGTTTTGTGACGAGAGTGGGCGCAGAATAGGCATGTGTTCATAATAGGATGAAGGTGTTGGTGATAGGAAGTACTAGCCTGCCCCCCTCCCCCCAAAAAAAAACGTTTATTTGATGAAAATCTGTACACTGTTCATTAATCATATGACCGATGAATCAAGCTTGATTAATCAACAGCGCGCGGTGCATAGACGTGCGTACCCGCAAACCGTCACTGTCGCAGTTGCTTGTATCACAGTTCAGTTTCAAACGAAATCACATGATAATGATGAAAAGGAACACTGTTGAATTTTATTTGAAACTGATGTAAAGTTTTTATGGCCATGGTAGTATGTGAGAGCGGATATGTTTGGATGTATGCATTTGCGTGGATACTTGGAAGTCACCTTCAAGTCGGTAAGAGCCATTTTTTGCATGCTCTTCACGATAAGAAACCAGGACCACCTTCACTTGCTAGAGGCAATATTCATAGTGTGGCCGTAACCTGAGCATTGCACTCAGGAAGAGCATGTTGCTAAATTGTCACTGGATTTTTCACCCGATCAGTCTCTTAAACTTAGTTGTTGTTATTGGTGCTAATCTCACTTTCCGAGGTGCTTCACAGTCTTCACATCAGTGTTGTCCGCAGTCAATTCTAAACCACTCTAAGAACTGTCCCTTTGGAGTTGTTTCAGTCACCTGATGTGCATTGGAGCGAACGATCTTTTTACAGTTGCTGACCACACAAACCTTGGGTACTGTCTTGTGTATTAAATAATTTACTGTCAACGCCGGTTGACTTTTTTTTTAATATAAAACATCTGGCTGATGTACCTGTTATAAAGCTCTTCCACTTTTTATCTCCCCCCAACTCTCCTACAGCAAATCGCCTTCAATCTCATATTTTTCTTTAAAAAATTGTTCCTATTTTTAGTCGTTGTGTGCATTGCTAGTCTTTATCTTTACCACAGTTGTGAAGAATCCGCCATAAATGGTAAGTACGCATCAAGCCTGTCCAAAGCACACAATAAAAGCTAGCACAACATTCATTCAACCACATGAAAGAAAAACAGACTTGGCACAGGTTTGCATAGCTTTTCTACCCCTACCAACCCACATGCTCCCCCACTGGATCTTGCCTTGGGCTCAGACTTGCTTTTAGGTCTTCTTATCAGTTACTGTGTTCGTTGTCAATGACTTCACCATTATGGATGTAGTGAAGAATTCAAGGTCAAATACATTATGGTTGAACAAAAAAAAAACTTTCCCTTTCCATGTGTTTTTGACGGGTTTGATGTGTACTTTCCATCCATGGCATTGGATAGTTTAAACACCATTATCATTATAGGTGTGTTAAGGAGTAGATCGTAGATCCGGTCGAATGTGTCCGTGACGTTACCCCACAACATGATAACAGATCGTATATCCGAAGGTCGAATGTGTCACCCCACAGCAGATTGAACATCTGAAGGTGAAGATTTGAAACTGGCTTTGAAGAGAACCAGGTAGGTCTCGCCTCGAGGTCAGGAGCTTTGAAAAAGCACATTGATTTTGACTGCCGCCTCCCAGAGGTGCATGAGGAGTGCAGGGTCTAGTGGCGTGCAGCATCTTCCACGACCTGCCGCGAATCCAAGCGGACACCGGACAGGGCTCGCGTAGGTGCGCGGCCTGGTTTTGTTGCAGCCTCGGAATGCAGCTAACGAAGCAAGTAGAAACCCCGCCCGAAAAAGTCCACTCGGCATGCCTGATGGACCCTTGCTTCGGGCGGGTTTGCAAACCTCGCCTATGCACCGTCTCGTGTTCGCACAGACCTTGAAAACCTTGAAAAGTACTTGAATTTGAGCAGGGTGAAAGAAATGTCGAGCTGACTGTGAGGCCGAGGGGAGTAGGCTATCATCATCATGAACATCAGCCCGATCGGCCGATCCTGGCGCCCGCGCGGCCGCCGGCCGATGTCGATCACGCACGTAGCATGCGTAACCAGCGTCGGTCGACGAGATCGAGAGCGCATCCGGTAGGCCGTGCGTGGGTGGTTGCATGCACATGTAATTCGGATTGGGTGGTGAAACAGTAGTACTTGAAGTACAGCGGCGGGATAAAAGCCAGTTTGGGTGAACTGCTGCCGGCGTGGCACTCAAACGTTGGAAAAGCTACAGCTTCAAGCTGCTCGTGCTGCCCGACATGGGTTTGCTCGCTTGGCTGACAGTGCAACCTT
>JAOWAR010161410.1:0-10449 GCA_028571005.1 Clathrina lutea
TTTATGCAACAAAAGTCAATCGCGACATGCATTTTTTATTGTCGCTATAGAAACTTCAATACATTGCGATGCCGAACGAGCAAAAAAGAGCAGAAAAGCCCCGGGCTTCGTCGAGTTACGGCTGTTTGCGCGAATCCGTCGAAAACGACGGATTTGCAGCGGCATGTATGGTAAAGGGTTAAATCTGTTCAATCGTTCTTTCTCAGACTTCGGAACAGCTCCGCTTCAAACTTCATTTGTGTGCGCCACCACATGTGGTCTCACTGTTTGTGCTCTTCTTCTCTCTTTTCCTCGTAGTCCCATCGTTCTCTTTCCCTCTTTTCTTTGTACTGCCGCTGGAGTTGCTCATGCCACTCCTCATATTCTAACCTTTCCAACTTCAGAGGTTGGTGCTGCTCACCATGCATTCGTTCCGTTTTGGCCTGGAACTCCATTATTGACATTTGTATTGCAGCTTCTGCACTGGACTGCCTCGCGTTCATCGATTGCAGCTCGTAGAGGAACTTCTCCTAAGTCAAGGACTTCCTTGTCTGCTGTGTAACTGCTGCAGATTTCTTGCTGCGGTCCTTCGCAGATTCAGCAGCAAATATTCTCTATGCAATGTTCCCTCATCCCAACAACACACCAACACAACATTCCTGCGGAGTCGGTGGCACCCAGCACTTGCACACCGCTCACTTCTGGTTTTGTGAACACCACAGCTGAGGTAGCAAAGTAAAGTACACACATCTTGATCCTTCTGCAAGAACTCCGTACAGAGAGGAGATGCCTGACATGTAAACCACTATGTTATGCAAAAGAAAGAGAATTACACTGCAATACCGTTAGATCTCTCGATCAGACAAAGAGGGTGGAAGGGTGGGACCGCAGTGTGCACAAAAACAGAAAGAGGCTGATCTCCATGTGGGAGATCACTTTTATAGCTATCCCAGGTCCTCTAACCCAGTCATTGTCTGAGTGTCACATGCATAGAGAACTCTGCTTCTCTTCTCCCTCGCTTCTCTCGTCCGCAGAGAAGTATGCATTCTTCGTGTTAGTTTTCATTACTGACGAAGCCAATGGTATGGTTGGCAAAATGTCTCAAACCTTGTTCAGGGATTAGGCTGGTGTGCTGGTGTGTTGGGATTACCATGGAAACTTATACCCAGTCAGGATCTCTAAAGAGTTATCTTCAAAGCAAAGTTGTTTCCAGTACACAGGAAGTACCGGCACTTTGAACTAAAAGCATACTTGTAATCAGCCCATAACCATTATCTGGAAAACTTTAGAAAAACGCTGTGAAAGAATGTTTACTATTCTTCATTTTAATTTTAGATCTTTCCTAACAGACTAAACTGATGAATGAATTATATTAAAAGAAAGACTGTTGGAAGTACTACCCCGTCTTCAGTGTAAATTTTTCAGGAAAATTTATAAAGTCTAGATGGACAATGCTTTTTTTCCCGAAAGGGCAAGACCGCTGCAAAGGTGGGTGGTTAGAAGCTAAGAATGGTGATTTGTTAAAATGCATATGTGAGAGAGGGGGATCCGGAGAGACGGTTTGAGTCCGTGTTGTTTAAAAAAAATTAAAGTGCGAGGGAGTACTGTAGGCGATAGGCAGGTTGTAGAATCATGGTAGAGACCTTGTACAAAAAAAAAAACAAATCCTCTGTATGCGCCAATTCAGTGCTGGCTTCGGCGCCTTGATGTCAAGGGCTTTCCGGGTCCACATTGAGGCGCAGAGTGTTGCGAAAATGTTTCGTGACAGCAAATCTGATGTTCAGCGAGACCTTCACAACGGTGTTAACGGTTGTGTAACACCAAACACCGACGTATCGGTGTGATCCCGAGCCGAGGCAGCCTATTCCCTCGTACGCTCGCGTCGATCTACGGGCGGCGGCAGAAAGACATACGTACATTTTGCCACTCCATATCCGGGCGCAGCTGCGGAGCGCACGGTGCTAAGGCAGCCATTTAGTTTTAGCAGACTTCAGGCGGCGATAGTTGACCAGCCGTGCCTGAACTCCGTGTTTGCGCAGGATGAGGCAAATGGCGTTGTTGAAGCGGTCGGTAATTTTAAGGCATCATTAATGATACGGGCCAAGGATTGCCTGTCAGTGTTGCCCTGCTGTGAGGGGGAGTCCCGAAGTCTCTTTGAAACTTGCCTCTGAATCCAATGTTAGGGGTGCCCGATGTTCTCCAGTTGCAAACCAGACTGCCGCTTTGGCAGCACGCTGCAAATCGTCGGGGACCATATTCCCCAGTACATGTACGATGTCACCACAGATTGACAACGAGCATTAAATCTCTGCGCTTGCATGCTCTGGTCGATGCATATGTACAACATGTACAATGAACGCGACCAGCTAGCTATGCAAGAATTCATCCGCAGAGATCCCCCGAGGGATCGCAGAGATCCCCCGACGGATCGCGTTGGCGCCGGACGACCTTGGATATGCGTAGATCATACATGTAGATCCTTGTGTGATCATACTCACTCATGCACCCTGCTGAGTTGACTTCTCACTCACACAGTTCGACGGAGAAACGGACACGTCTGCTGGCAGGCGAGCCTCTGAGCCAATAGATTTTCCTAATTTGTCAGACGGCAGGTGGCCGCGCAGTGAAGACAAGTGCTACTGGCGTGTTCCGTCCGAGTGGGCCCCAAACGATTGCACCGGGCGAGCAGTTTTGGTCCCGACGGAAGTGTTTGGCGAACTGCAAAGCAGGTCAGTTTATGAATAACGAAACGTTTAGAAGCCACTGAAGTGAAAAAGTCTCCAAATGCAATGAGCTGACCAGACTGTTGAAAAATCGCCTCGCTCAGCGGGATCTGATGTTCACTGAGCGAGCGAAGATAACCGCGTAAAATGCGCTCTCCGCTGTAAAAACATGCAGGTGCAGTAATCCACCGATCACTGGATATCATAGGTAGTTCGTGCTTTCCAAGTCCCCCTGCTTCCCGGCTTCCAATGCACTGTCTGACAGAGGGTGAAACACAATTAATTGCACTGGGCTTTACTGGCATCTGAACCATGATCTGTGATGCGACTGCTTTCTCTATTTGTGGACGTGGCAGTCTTCAGATTCAATACTGGTGTGATCGCTGCCAGTGCTTTCCAGTTTGGCCGCATCCGATGCGTTGTGCTGAAAGCAAGGCAGATGAAGTGTTCGTCCGAGAAGTGACTCCTGATTACTTCGCCGTATCGCACATAGCTACAGACTGGAAGAAGTTTGATTCTGGCGTTGCAACGCTGGATTGGCAGCTATGGCCACTCCTGGCAAGTGGCTACCGATCAGCAGGCTACATCCGACTGAGAAAGGTGAGATTACTGACGATGGTGCTTTCCAGGCACAAGCAAGCCGAAACAGGTTACTTGAGTTTCTCAATCTGGCTTGGCGGCGAAACAGGCGTCAGTATCTTGAAGATTTGATCATTATTATTAATTTTTTTGTTGTGTGTGCGTGGCGGGGAGAGAGCCAATCAGCACGTCCACTGAAGATCTGCTCATAGTGAAAGTTCTGAAAATTAATTTTTCTTGTTTATGTGATCCTGTGCAATGAACAGAAAAACTGTAGCTAACTCATTGTCTCCAGCTCGCACAATACAATACAACATTTTCCCCTTTGCTGTATGTGAGAGAACGCCCTGTCTTTGGATGGCCGTTGCTTTATTTCGTACCCTGGTGTGAGGGAGTGTCCTGTCGTTATTTGGGAGTTGCTACATTTTGTAATCATTTATTCCGTGCATGAAGGCTAACGCGAGGGTCGTGGGTGTTTTCCCTTTTTCTGCCTTTCTATTATAGTTAGAAATAACTACCCCACACGCTAGCCCAAGGGCATGTGAAGCCAGCCATTTTATAGCTTTTTTGGCTAACTGTGTATAGTATCAGTTTCTTGGAGCTATGCTTTCTAATCTTTTATAATCAGCTGGCCTACTGGAGCCAGTCGAAGCCAAGCCCTAGCCAAGTCGTGGATATGATACTACTGGCAGTTTGCAGTCTTGTTGTGGTGTTAAGTCTTCAAGTGGTTATGGCGTCTGTTGTCTAGGGGCCAAGGCTTACCAACGGTTATCACACTGTAGCACTTCCAATTATTTGTTCAGACATAGTGCCACACAGTATCCGGCAGTTTTAGACAGAAGAAAACTGAATGCATGCCCCCCCCCCTTCTTTCTTTCACAGGAAGTCAGCATTTCATTGACATTGCCTGTGCTGATTGTCATGCCTTGATCGTTGATGCCAAAGACATTGTCTCGGTTTCTTGTGATCGAGATGGTCAGCGACGCATCCTCGCACGAGATTGTCATTCGGAATCCATCCGCCTGATTGGAAAGCCAAAGATGGATAAAATTAAGAGCCTGCTCCAGAAGGACGCTTTTCCTGGGACTGACAGGAAAATTAAACGTCAAAAAGTGGCATGCCAACGTTGTGCATGGGTTCGTTCCATACAAGCTGATGGTGAGAAAGGAGTGAAATACTTCAATGCCAAGGACCCCTCAGACTTCTACAGGGATGAAAAGAGTGGTAAAATTATCCAGTTCATGTTTTGTAAGGGGCTTGTTTTCAGAGGCGAGCCGTCACGGCACACTAGGTACGTCATCACGGAGTCAAGTACATTGCTTCCCAAAAACAATCGTCATGCCGACACGGTTCAGAAATGGATTAACGAAGGCCGGTTTGCCCTGGGCAGCAGGGAGCAGAAGGAAGATCATGAGTTCACTCGTCTGGTGGAAGAGGTGTCTAGCGCTGGCTTCCTTGAGGAAGGTAAGGGAGCATTGTGGTAGCGGTCTTGGACTACTCTCCGGAGACATTTTTGAACTGTATGCTTCAACTCTGCACTGAGCTGCCAATCGTCATTTTATTCAACCACAACGGACCTAAGCTCGGCTTGATGACACTCTACTATGATATTCAGAATATGGAATCATGACTCCTTAAGCGCCAAAAAAGAGACCAGTTTTTTATTAGAAGCATTTAGGCATTCTACGCCTTCGTCAGTTTAACAAGCTTCTAGCTAGATCTCTTCCTTGAATTTCTTTCTCACTCGTCCAGAGTGATCGTCTGTTGAAAAAAAAAAGCAATTCCTTTCCAACACTTAATGAGTCATGACTCCATCTTCTCAAAAAGAAAAGATCTAACACATTTTTTCCCTCTGCTTAGTGAACTTGACAAATGACGAGCATCTTGAACGAACAAGAGGCATCTTACGAAAGTGGGCCTCAGAAGAAGGTGAGCTTTCCAAACTTCTATCTACCTTTGCTGTGATTTAAAACATGGCCGATCCTGTTTCTGCTTTAAAATCACCTTGACCTGACAATCAAGACACCTTTGAAGGATTAATTCTCAGCACTCTTGGTCTCGGACCCACCAAATCTGAGAGTTTCTTTTTCTCCTGGGCAGCCTGCAGTGAATTTTAGCTACTCAGGGAATCTTTCAGTGAATTCAACATGGGAACAGGACAAATTAAATTCATTAATGAAAGACATTTGAGCAATGGGAGCAGAATGAGATATGTGTTGCTCAGGCGGTTTCTTTCTTTGTCTTCTTCAATCTTACTTTGAAGGCTGGGCTGGAACAGTGGATGGAGCGAGTCCGGTTTATGAGTCTTTCATCACACCACCGGGTGAAGGAGAAGGGTTTGTCACAGATCTTGCCGCTACAAAGAAGGGTAAGAAATGTGCGCTGGCTAGATATGTATCGATATCAGCATTGCTGATCAAAGATGGGAAAAGTGAGGCATCTCAGTGATAGAGCATCAGCTGCGACCCTGTTTTGATTCCCGGTCGGGACAAGCGGTCTATTTTTCTTCTCGCTGATGCCTCATCTCCCTTTCTACATTTGAATTTTTGACTTCGCTCTCCTTCAATTCTCTGTCTAATCTTGCTATTGTTCACAAGACAGACAAATATATGTTAGCCCTAGGGCTGGCCAACCCCCGATAGCCTGTCAACTGAGGTTCAAGAAAATCACCAGCCTTGTCTGTATGGGCGGTAGTTTCTTGAGGGGAATACTGTCGAAAGCTCCTCACCTTTGGGAACAGACTTTTTGATCCAAGAGACACCGCCTTTGTTTTCCTGGGTTGCATCCTGATCTCACAGTCATGGCAATCGTTGTTCTTGTCGCGCTGCTACACTTCTCTCACCTGTCGGCTAGATAATCTTCTCCCAGCTTTCCCACGTTTATCCATAAAGGAGAAACCCACTCACTTCTCTTATTAGGGCGCGCCGTGATATAAAAACCCTCTCCTACTTCATCTTGAGAGCTGCTTTTCAAGCATACCATCAACGATCGCCGCTTGATACATGATGATATAAAAACAAATACGGGAGTTTTGTCAGCGAAAACGTTCCTTGCGAGACTCCACATGCGAGGTTCAGCTCCGTTGTTGGCACTAAATTTGGAAATAAGCACGGAAGTGGAAACAAGTGTTGTGAGCACTGTAACAAGGAAGTAACTTGTTGCAGGTGCTGTTGTGCAGAAAGGGAAGTAAACAGACAAAATTTACAAGTGTTGCAGCTTAGCGAACCGTTGCCGGCTACCGACGCTGACATATATTTCTGTGCCTATTCAGATAGTCCGATCAGATAGTGCCATGGAAAGCAGTTTTTTTCTTCACTCTCTTAACCAAAATTGTTTGGTGAAAAACAAAGAAAATCACTTCCTGCGCCTCCCAATAACGTTATGTTGCCAAGGGAAGAATTCCAAAGCTGCACTGGCAAAGGAATGTGTAATGAATGAACAACGTGGTTGGGTGGTTGTGACATAAATTTTTCAAAAGGGTCCATGAAGTTGGAGATAGATGCAAAGGGTCAGAGGTTAGCAGTGTATTAATCATCAGCATGTGTGGTCAAAGGTTAGCAGTGTATTAATCATCAGCATGTGTGGTCAAAGGTTAGCAGTGTATTAATTATCAGCATGTGTGGTCAGAGGTTAGCAGTGTATTAATTGTCAGCCTATGTTGGCAGACCTTAATGGTCTCTTGTTTTCTTCGGGAAAGAAGCAATTCCATGCCAATATACAGTCACAAGAAATGAGATTGTGCAGAAAATATTTACTTTGACATATCGAGTTGATCTGCCGGCCACGGCGAGCTTTTCGATCCGGGAACTCGAGCATGTGCATGGGCTCTGCGAAATTCGGCAAAATGATGTATGCACCTCCCAGCGTGACGCGCGCGACCGGCTGAATCGCCACAGTCCCTGCTGATCACTCGCGCCATCATCATAAAAGAAGTCGTCTTCCTGACGCCGCTTCGTCTCAGACGAAGCGGACGGACGCTTCGAAGCTGATATACTGATTCACTAAACTCTGTGATGAACAGAAAAGGCCGCTGGGATGTGCGCACTCACAAAGAAAAAGGCAAAGGCTGAAAGACTTGCCCTCAAAAGGTCTGGGCGTCGAGGCGGCGTCCGGTGGCTATCGTGGATATCCGAAGAAGAAACCAGCTGAAACCGAGACATCCTGTGCACGTGTTTCGCACCTTGACGTACTTGTGGCAGATCTCAACCACAGCATGACGACGGCATATCGTGAAGCCACATGCAGCGCCACATGTCGCAGGCATTATGCATGGACGGTCATCGCACGAGCTCACGTGCATCGCGCGCAGGATTTCAAAGCAATGATTTCAATGCATGAATGCACGAATTCACAATTTTGATTGCGCATGATCAGAATCCCACCAGCATGGAAGCCTGAAAGTTCGCTCGATCAACTCGATATGTGAAAGGAATTTATGTATGCAGAGAGCTGGCCTGAAGTTTTCTTGCTTCTTCTGCTATGCCAAACCTTGTGATAAAGCCTTCTCAGACAAGTGCTTTCCATGATGACTGGATATTGGCCAGACTAAGAATGCACATGTTGTGATCAGCCATCCAGCTTGTCAAGCTGTCTGTGGAAAAATGCTTCACTTTCCAATTAAACTGTACGCAATTTTGTTCAAGAGCTGGCATGGCGTGTGTAAAGCTGTAATGTCCAGTTTTGTGTATATGTGTGTCTAATTCCAGGATCAGAGCACAGAGTTGACATCTGCTGTCGCAGGTGCCGACGAGTGTTGGTGAGGAGCGGTGACATATCGCACATCGAAGTGCAGCCTGACAAGTCTCGGCGCATTTGGTCCTGTGGAGCAGAAAAAGAAAACTTGAAAAGATTTGGGGAGGTTCTTGTGGACAGACGAAAAACAGCAGAGATGAGACTGAGAGGCTATTCTGAAGCTGAGGTCAGACAGTATAGCCTAGCCTGCTGGTGTGTGCCTTCCAAAGTTCATGTACAGGTTCGACCATTCTCGATTGGCAACAAGTTCTTTGGCCCTGTTGGCCAGGACAAAGGCTATGTTGATAAAGATACTGGCCAGGAACTGACACATAGGATGTTCTCTGCGCCTGGAAAGCCCACACTGCTTATTTGGTCAGGTCATCCTTCACAACATGTGGTGTCGACCGTGACACCAGAATACACGCTCTGGTTCGAGCAAGCTATGATCGATGAGTGGGTGGCGGATGGTGCTCTTGTCTTTACGAAGAGCAATGAGCGGCAGGGCAGGGAGTCCAGTGAGCGCAAATCTGATGAGCGCGAGCTGCTGGCACAAAAGCTGATGGAGAGAAGAACTTGTGGGAGAGGTAAGCTGTAGAAAGGAGATAAAATATGCACGTGTGCATGCTTGGATTGTTCAGAAGTCTATTTGTTCTTCCTCTTCATGTTATAGAAGCATCGCTCTACCTTGAGTAGGTATAATATTTGTACAGAAGTCTGCATTGCACCATCACAGGCCATCGAAAAAGACGAGCTTTACGCATTCATGCAGGGATTTACCATAGCCGAAATGAACTCTCTATCAGCTCCCGCAAACGCGACAGAGAGAAACAAAACGAAAGAAAAAAAAAACAAAGAAAAATCGATGGGCAAACCAGAAATCGAACCCGGGTAGTTGGATTTGCATTAGAGTTTTTTGCTTTTTCTCTCTGTTGCATTCGTGGGACCTGGTATAGATTTTATTTCGGTTATCACATGCAATGTTCCATGTTGTATGTTGAAAGAGGGCATCGGTTTTGCACGTAGAAATTCATGGTCACGAAACCAGTAAAATTTCAAAGAGAATGTACTTTCTCAAATTTTAGAAAACCTTTTTGCAACTAGTTTCTGGCTAATTGTGTACATTTATCTAGACCTACCTTTGCTCTATCAGGGAAGCAACTCACTCCTTCACTTCAAGCCTTTCAAGCGTCACATAAATCGGCTGCTAATATTCCCACCAGAAATGAGCATAAAGCTATGCTAATGTTCTGTGATGGACTAGAAAGGCAAATGGCATTACCAAACTTGGAGGGAAACAAATGTGTAATTTTTGGGTGTGTGCATAGGCTACATGACCGACGACGACCGGCGGAGAGAGGCACAGGAGATTTTGGAGGAAGTTCAGAAAGGTAAACCTGTAACCAGTAAATGCTGGCTTCTACCTATGGCATGGCTCCTTCTCTACAAACCAGCCAGCAGTGGAATTCTGATAAATGGGCGCAGTGCCTGAAAACAACTACTGGATTACTGAAAGACACTGTTTTGTGGAGGAGGAGCCCGTGAATGGTAGGAGCCAACATCATTTAGGAGGTTAAGAATGAAGTAGGAAAAACAACCCTGCCTGGGCTCCATTGCCAGCAATTTGTGACATTTATCTGGGTACGAGGACGGAACCGGTACTTGCGTATCCATCATGGCAGGTGCGCATCTACGCGATCAGTACATGTAGGCGTTCGAAGCTACAGATACACACGTATCAATCATTCTGTCCATTGCACTTTGTTGCAGCCAGACTTCTTTGTTTGACTTCGTCTTGCAGCTTGCTGTTGCGATGTCACTGACAGAAAAAGTAGATATAATGTACTTACCGAAAGCTCCACCACGCTCGATATCTTCACCATCGTTGAGTGCGACCGTACCTGAGGTCGCAGGGTTGATCTCTGGAGAAGCCCTTGCACAGAGGAAAAGCAAATCTAGATGAACAAGTGCCTGCCACAGGGACAGCTGAGCTGAAGCCTAGTGCTTGTTACGCGTGTGGTAATATCTCCCGGGACCCCGGGGACCCACACCACGAAGGAGACAAACTTCCACTCTAAGTACAGCAACAACACTCCAACACCGACCAGCAACAGACGTAGCCAGGAATGGGCGGTCGCCGTACACTTCGGACTTAGAAAAAAAAAACTATCCAGATCTGCACCGGCACGGCGACGTAGGGAGGAAGGTACTTTTCACAATGAAGATCAAAATGCTCCCTTCTGGAAAAAATCGACGTCCATAAATTAAAAAAGAATTCCTACCTTTCGAACGAAAACCATGCATCCCGTTTTGCCCTCAGACGATTCGTTCAGTTGTGATTCATCGTGTAGAAAGTATTGTACAAACGCTGAAAATTAGCCGCCGGAGCCAATTTGGCGAGGCTGTCCAGTCAAACGAACAAAAAATCGGGAAAGAC
>JAOWAR010161421.1:0-17425 GCA_028571005.1 Clathrina lutea
GGCGGATGGAGGGGGAGGGAGGGGAGGGGAAGGGAGGAAAGGGAGGGGAGGGAGGGGAGCGAGGGAGGGAGGTGTGTGAGGGAAGGAAGTGTGTGAGGGAGAGAGGTGTGTGAGCGAGGGAGGTGTGTGAGGGAGGGAGGTATCTGAGCCCCAGACCACTTAGACGAACAGCTAGGTAAGCAAGCTTGTGACCACACAGCATCACTGATGGACGCATGGGTAATCTGCCCCAACTGACACACTGCGCATACCCGAATTGAAGCGGCGAAGAGGTGACATGATTTGCTGGGCCGGAGTGGCACGAAGCACGTGGTTGAGCTTGCCTTCCGAGAGACATGACCGGAGCAGGTGGAAGGCCACTTGTGCATCGTCGAGATCGGTCAGGTGGTCTTACAAAAAAAGGACCTTATCTACCCGTTTGGCCATAGAGTCTGCAAGGAATTGTGTGGTGCCAATCAATGGAACACCAAAAAGTTCTGCCCCTGCTTGCTGTTTTTCAAGGCGAACGATCTCTGGAGGGAACTCAGGGAACTCTTGGTCTCCACAAGGCCAGAAGATCACACTCTTGATCAAGTTGACTTAGAGCCTCCACTCTGTTCCAAATCGCAGAAGGTGAGTGAGCAAAGCTGATACTGCCGTCCGGGTAACCACAATGGTACCATCATCCAGATACCAGACTTGAAGGAGGAGGCCAGCTGGACCAGGAAAACAGTCAACAAGGTCACGAAGGACGAGAGAGAAGAGCAGTGGGCCCAAGGGGTCTCCTTGTTGCACCCCTGCTGTAGAGTGGATCGTACAGGAGCCAAAACGCAACTCACCTGTAGTGCAGTATCCCCACTGAACCCATGCAAAAAGGCTAAAGCCTCCTGGATGCGATCAAGCAACACAGATCGACGACACTCATTGAAAGCATTACGCATGTCAACTTTAAGGCAGCACAGCTCCGGGTCGCCAACATGGTCAGCAATGGTAGACCGCACAGTATGAATGAAGGCCTCCAAACCACCCACAAGACCAACCCCGACCTGGCCAGAAGGGAGGAAAGCCCCCCGCAGCGTCCCCTTGCACTGCCTGGCAACAAACTCGGCTGGTTAGACGACGCAGTGTCTCCCCAACAGCAATGGGGCGGTGGCCTCCTGTGGCCTTCTGAAGAGCAACCAATGGCGCCCCCACCAACCACTGTGCACACTGGTGATCCATACGGCCTGCTGACAAAAAGTTGATGAGCAAGGTCAGCTCACGTATACACTTCGCTGCAGCAGGCACGGTACATCCTCGCACAGCATCCAGCAGATGTCGAGCCCGAAGACCAGAGCCACCTGGGCTAAACGCTGTGGGAAGGCTCGCAAGGCACGTAAGACAGCTGGTTGGTCCGCAACAAGAGCTGGCGGGGGATCGGGGAGCAAATCTGGCACCGGCCTTACTGGGGTGTCGCTGCCGAAGATCTGAGATCGCCGCTGCATCTGATGAAGGCGCCAGACCAAGAGAACCAAGTGTGCGCAGGCCGTCAGGGTACCGCCCCTCTGCAGCAAGGCGAAGAGCACGGCGGACATTACCTCGGGCCAGGGCGTCTGGTCCCACTGAAGCCACTGTGGGATGAGCAGCAGTGCGAACCTCCAGCCACAAGCCCATCTGGTTACCTTCTCTCCAACGACGCATACGAGAAAGCAGCAAAGAGTTCACCGCATAGCGCTTTTGCCGTCCACTCCGAGGAGGCGGCCGGAAGACAGACTTTGCAAAAAGCATGAGGCGAACAAAGCCCAAGACACCATCGGTACGAGCCACTCGAAGTTCGAGATCAAGAGACTCGGCCAACATGGGGCAAACAGAGCGAGGTGTATGTGAAATTGTTTAAACTTGTAAGGACAATACTTCTTCAAGGATGGCCATAAACATGCGGGTTTGGATCTCGTCAGAATCATAATGAGGACAAAGGGAGGCTGCAGCTTCCACCCCAGAAAGAGCCAAGTCATTTGGCTCTGCCTGCGGTGAGCAAGAAGGGGCCCTGTTGTCAGATGCAGGGTGAGGGCTGGAAGATGTAAGAAGCACCCTATCCAAAGCGTCAGGGGAAGGATGACTGGCAACTGCTGGAATGGTGCCCGCTTACCTTAAAAAAAAAAAAAAGAAGAGTTGCTGTCTCAGGACAGGTAAGCTACTTGAAAAGAGAACGTAGAACATAAAACAATGTAGATCAAGGGAGGAAGAAAGAACATGAGAGAGAGAGAGAGGAGAGAGGAGAAAGAGAGAGAGAGAGGAGAGAGGAGAAAGAGAGAGAGAGAGAGAGAGAGCCTGAGAGAATGTCCCACATCTGCTCACGCGAACATTTGAAAAAATGGTTGTTTCGCGTATTGTAATAGTTACGTCATCATTTAAATTCGTACCAAAAGCTAATGAGTGTTGAAACACCACACGGCATATCCAAATGCAGTTTTAGTCCTTAGTACTACTCTCTTTACCTTCTTTGCAAGTTCGTCTTCAACTGACTTTGGTCTACGCCAGAAAATATCCCACCATTGTTGCGTGCCCAAGTACATCTCAAACAGCAAGCACGCGCCTAGGACTGGGTCTCGATGTCACCTTTCCTTTCACTCATTTCCATCTGACTCTAGTTTGCGAAAGAAATGGATCTTGAACGTAAGGCGTGATGTTTCTGTAGAACAAACTGGTCGATTACATTGGCGTCTAACTGTCTTTGGTTGCCTCCACCTAGTAGCCAGACAGCCATAGCCTGATCTCCTGTCGCGTCTCGGATATCTTGCCAAATGTCACCCTTGTAGATCTGCACCTTCCTTGCGCTGGGAAAGTGCAGGTCTCTGCTCCAGTGGCGTGGCCATTATGGACAATAAGCTCAGCCACACCCCGTACCCGATTGCCACCTCTGCGATACTTGCCACTATCATAGATGCTCTCACCGGCTATATCCTGGAACACAATTGCGCGTTTGAGGATCTTCTCAAGGTTGACCACATCATCGAATGTGGAGCCTCTCTCGTGGACCTCTTCCTCCCACTCGGCAATCTTCTGGTGCCTTGTTTCAGTGAGACCCTGGCCCCTCAGAGCACCATTGAAGTGCTCAATCACAAGCTGAGCCACGCAGTTAAAGTCACTAACACGCTTCGGCTGGAGATTACTGGATTGGGTTCTCTGATTGGTCAGAGCCCATGGATGACCGCAGTGACAGGGTATATGTTCACATAGTACCGGCTGTCAGTGCCTTTCAGGGCACCTGCCTGTGTGTTCCTTGTAATGGTAATCACTTGCCTGCGACGACTTTGGCCTTCCTTGGACAGGGTCGATCTTGTCTTCCATAGCCCACTCGTCAGGGCCACGCTCACGTAGAAACTTTATGCGCAAAGTGTATTGGCCTTGCAGTGGTAGTGCCATGAGAAGGGCTTGAGCGTGAGCTTCTGTCATTCGTGCATCTCCACCATCTGTTTTCCAAGTCAAGAAGACAAACGGAGCGTCGTCAACCTGATACTCATCCTTTGCGTTTTGAAGATGTCCTTGCACATTGTCCGTCACAGCTCTTTGATTGAGGTTGAAAGGAGGCCTCACCCTGCGAGGTGCTGGGACTGATCTGTGCCTTTTGGGTGCCGGAATAGGCCTTACTTTGCGTGTTGTTTCAGTGGTGTGAGCACGCCGAGGGGCTGGGATGATTCTGAACTCTGCAAGCAACTCGTCAATGTAAGCATCCATGTCTATGGTATATTGTATCTCACATTGAAGCATGTTTAAATGGGGAAGTTAAGGATAGGAAAGCTCCTCAGCATCTTGCCCTTACTCTCCACGAACTATGCTCTGTCCAATCTCTATACATGAGCCTCAACTGCAATGTTCAGAGTCGAGTTGTAGAAATTTTTAGCTCTGGGCCATCATTAAAATGCATACCAGCAAGTGACACAGCATAAATAACAAATTTAGAATGTATTCTGTGTGTATCTCATCATATCAATGTTCTTCTCTGGATCATATTCTTCTCTCGATCACTGAAGAGCATATCATGACAATATAACTTAATTCAGAACAAAATAACAGTAGACTACTACAAATCATCCAAAACGACACACCCTATGCTAAACAAAACACAATTTCAAAGAATGGTGCAATAGAAGTGTTTGCATCTATCGTGCTGTCACGAGTCCCGTCCCGTTCCACACACGAAACTTTACCACTTAGACATATAGCGGTTACGAATAGAATCAATTATTCTCCAAAGATGTCTCTCGCAAGAGACTCAAGCTTCAAATCGGACACCCTCACGCACACACGCACACGAGCACACTGACGCAAGCACACACTCACGTGCACTCAAAAGCAGGAAAAAACCTCCAAGTCCACTAAGGCCTGACACTAAGCCTCAGACAGCACCCGATCCAAAGATAAATAAGGATAAATAAGCAACACATCAGTCAGTCTGTAACCCATAGCCGATATCCGTGCCAGCTCTTGCACTCCACACATCCGGTGGCACTCAAACACGACAAGACTTATAAGAAATACTAAAGCAATTACATCACAAGCACGCAGGTCATTAGTTGAGCCAGCACTAACACGCACAACATGACATAAACGATCCTGTCGGTGGCAAACCGCGAGTCACCGTATCTGTCACGCACAAAAAGGTTCAGCCTTCACTTTAACATACCCGCTGCTGCGGAGGCTTCATCGATCATCTTGAACTCGCAGCTGTACTTCTGCGGCAATCTCTCCCAAAAAGCAGTGTGGTCTTCTGATGGCGACACAAAAATCGCCCCCACTGGTGGGTTGTGGACGATTTCAGACAAACATCTGAAGAGCAAATTGTTCTCGATGTCTAGGAAGGGAATATCTCTGAAGCCAAGCCTATCCCAGCAGGCTAGCCAATTCACGCTCATCAATTCGTTTACCTTCCGCATCGTGATGGCAGTGTGTGGCCGGGAAAGCCTCTCTTCTCAGCAACTTAATCGCCTCTTTGAACAGGCCCTCCATATAGTGTCGTTTCATGGTGGCTAAAGGAGTATTTGTCATAAAGAACAGAGAAGGCAATTATTGCTGGTTGAACAATGAAAAAAAAAAAAGAAAAACCTAACACAAGAAACATCACACATGAAGAGAAATAGAGAGATGAAAGAAAGGAAGAATTATTATAGAGACGGTGATAAATGGACAGAGTAAGAAGGAGAGAATGTGATAGACAGAGAGAAAGGGGGAGGGAGAAAGGGAGAGACAGGTTGGTAAGGCCACTCGCATTACAGACGGGCGTCAGCGGCCACAAGGTCCATTGGAGAGTCCAGCGGAAGGATGGAGAACTGGCGACCCCAGTTGCCACGAAGACACATGATGGCTGAACAGAGGAGAGCGAAGTTGAGAAGAGTGTGAAGGCAGGCGACAGTTATGGAGTATGGCTGACTACATTTGTCCGCAAGGAGTGAGGCAGGCCTCTTGTAGAAAGTCATTGCCGATGGTGCCATCCCTGCTGAGGTCGACAAGACAAGTGGGGTGAATGAAGCACGCTCCACTTGCAGAGCCCGCTGTTGGTACTGGCGAGGCTTCTGTTGTTCCTGCTGGCGGTAGGCTGTGGGCAGCAGAAAAGACCGGCTCGATGAGGCGTTGGGGTTGAAAACCCACATGTCAAAAATGCTTTCTCAAATCGGCCTCCCAAAAACCCAGAAGCCGAGATGTCAACTAGTGCCTCATCAGTGTGATTGCAGCAACGGCCGATGAGTGCCTCACTATCAAGGGATTGCAAGGGTGGCTCAGTAGTCACGTCACTGCAGACGAGTCGCAGCAGTCTGGCTGCGACATGCTGCACCTCATTGTGACATACTGACAGGAATCCACCCATTGGGCAAGAAAGATCATGATCAATGCCAAACTGCTGGCCGCAAACGCATTGAAAGGGAAGGTTGTTTGACTTCCAGTTGAAGCGAAGGTGAATCGCGTCACGGAAGGCACCCTTGTGGAGTACAAAGCTGTGGCGCTCCAGGGGCAATGCTGTTGTGGGAGAACAGCTTAGACCAGCTTTGTCAATGAAATAGCTTTATTCGCTCTGTCTCTTGACTCGATCAGACATCACTTTTGTAAGATCGAAGATAGTTGCGGAGAGCATGTACAGCATTATAGTAGTACTGCGTATGGCGTAGAAGATAGCTGCAGAAAACATGTACAACATTAGTAGTACTGCGTATGGTGTACGCTGGAGAGTCTCTACTGATGCGGCCCTGCACGCTTACTCGGAAGAGCCCTGCAAGTCATTCTTGCACACTCCTCCACCTGGTGACAAGGTCACCATCCATAGCGATCAGGTTTTCTCAGGAATCGTCGATCTCATAGATCTCGGCCTGCAGCTTGGATTGGTTTAGGAACTGCGCTAATGATAGGCTCGTAGCTGGCACCTTCATACGTGTTGTCGTCAACGATGGCTCGACTTATTCTCGCACCTGCTAGTCTCTCGATCTTGGGAGCTAGTGACCAAGAGTACATTGTTGGTCTTTTCCTCCTCTGTGTCTGCCGTGAGAAGTTCAGCATTGACGACAAATGTTGTTGGTGATAGTGCTTTTACCACAAGCCAACCACGTTCGTACGGAGGCAGCTTCTTTTGGCAACGTTCTGGTCATCGGAGCATGAGTTTGTCAGCTGGGAAGTATTGGGGCTCTTCCTCTCCTCCACTGAACGTCGGCTTCTGACTTTGCTTCTTGAATGAAGTCACAAACTCCAGCTGCTTCAGCTTCGATGTATTGTATGACTTCATTGTTGCATCTCGATGTAGAACCATGTTCTTGGGCTCCCACCCAACCATTGCCTTCATTGGCGACATGCCAACGGCACCTTGATAAGGATTTCGATAGAAATACGTCATCAGGAGATCCACATCAGGAGATCCACATCAGGAGATCCAGGCTCAACTTGCAGTCGTCAGGTGATTCAAGAGCTTTCCGTATCATATATAGCCTTGGGTTTGATTGAAATGTTCAACACCTCCTTGTGATTGGGGATATCTCACAGTGCCATGCTTGACGACTACACCAAACAATTCCTCCAGCGTATGTACTGTTGTGTTGGACCCATTGTCGGTTCGTAGCATCTCCAGTGGTCCCCGTTGAGAGCATACATGAACGAAGGCAGTGGCTGTCGACGCTGCATCATGGCAAGTTAAAGGGACAGCCTCTGCCCAGCTTAAAAACATGTCATAACACACCATTACTCCATGGTAGCGACAGCGACCACATGGGCTCCAGCTGAGCTCGAGGGTATCCATTTACAGAACACTCCACGGGCCATTTGGAATTACTGTTCGCGACAAACCATGGCTGACACCTCTCATTGGGTTAGCTGCCCTGCAGCACAACCACATTGACTTGTTTTCTCCTGACATTTAGATGCCATTAAAGGAAAATAGCAATGGCCATGTAGAAGGCGGTAGACGGTCTCCCAACATCCATGTCCAGTACTAGTATGAGCATTAGTGATGAGCCTTTCTTCGAGACATGGTGGCACAACAGGGACAGTGACCTCATTTTTTTTTTGGGGGGGGGGGATTTTTACAGTGCGTACTACAAAACCATCCCAGACTTGAAGTTGAGGAAAAACTCTCTCATACCTCCACCAGATTTGACGTGTGCCTTAAGCCTCTTAATTGTTGTGTCCTCCAACTGTGCTTTTGCAATTTAATCCTCTGTTAGCACCATTGAGGTCCCCGCTGCCGCACATACACTGTTCCCATCATTCTTTTGCATTGCTCTTGCATTGGTGACCCATTGTTGCGGCACTCGGGTAAGTTGGCCAGCTCAATGTCTCTCTGAAGGAATCCATTCAGTGGTAATTGTCATTGCCTCTGGTTGACCAAACGAAACACCACAAGAGTTGTCCCTGGGCTGAATATTTCAGGCTGAGACTTCCTACAGTCCCAATATACATCTGTTCCGATCAGAAGATCCGCTCCTACTACGCGCAGACTGCTGACCACCAGGCTTTCAACATGACCCTCGGAAGTTGCACGTTGGTGTCGTCGCGCCAGATCGTGATGGATACTTCGCCGTTCAGCTGTACACGAGATCCGTCTACAGCTATTAAGGTCTCGAAGGTTGGCTCGATGGATGCCCTGATGTTCAAATACTCAATGAGGCTCGAAGATATTAGCAACTTGGTTGATCCAGTGTCGATTGTGGCCTTCGACCATCCAGTTGTTTCGTGCGTTTCGAGGTTGACCGTATATCCTGGCTAAACTTCTAGGCGATCCCCGTAGTGTGAGGCGAATGTCATCCTGATCGTGGACCTCGCTGTTTTGTGCTGCCGACGTCTCTGCGCTGACCGGCAATCTTTTTTCCAGTGGCTCAGACCTCGCCGGAAAGGAAGTGTATTGGTCTGAGCAATTGACATCGGGATTTCCATTCGGCATGACACACACGGACAGACGATCACACCGTTTTGCCGACTGTGACATTGCCCCCCCCCCCTCGTGAAAATCTGTGTCCTCGCAGTTGACCGGACCCATCCCACCGCTGCCACCAATGTAACGTGCCCGAATGAGGCATATGCAAAAGGTCTCTGCTGACGTCATATAGCGTTTTGTGCCTTGCTTTGTCTGTCAACATGCCAAGCAACGCACATTATTGTGTTCCACACTGCAGCAATCGTCGAAGTGGGTGCAAGTGGGGCTTGTTTCCCGGCGATGTGGACGGAGCCAAGCATCGTCTTTGTGAAAGTGAAAAGCGAGCTGGCTGTAGAGGTATGGCCTCCTGCTGCAAAGAAGTATCATTTCACCGTCTTCCTTCTGATAAGGCACTGCTGAGAGATTGGATTGTGAAAATCCGCCGTAAAAATCTTCCCGTCAACAGTAACTCTCGCGTATGTGGTGTGCATTTTTCCGCCGACATTGCAGGCAGGAAAGGGAATGTCCCTGACACTTTTCTGTGGACACAACATCCAAGGCAGCGTCGAACGAAAAGCGCACAGGCAGCGGAAGCAGGAAGGGGGAACTTTTCTTACAGCTCAGGCAATGAAGAATCGATGGTGGAGCCTTCACCATCTCTGAGAGATAACACCTGTGCCTACCTTTTGGCAGGTCATTGTGCTGCTGTGGAAAGCTCAGCTGTTGAGGAAAGGAGGAGCTTGTCACACGAGGACAGTTTTTCCAGTATGCAAAAGCTTGTCGCAAGTGAAATAGCCATCTTGAAATTGAATCAGCAGCTGGAGGCAGAGCAGTGCCAAAGGAGGATGCTGGAAGCAGAGTTGGAGTCTGCACGATCGAAAGGTGCTCAAATTCAAGAGGCTGTTGAGCAAACACGCATGTTGTTTTCAAAGTTACATAAAAAGCCCGAGCTTCTCAAGTTTTACACAGGACTAGATGCTGATGCCTTACTGATTGGGCTTGAAGTCATGGCTGGCTGCTGCTCACAGTTCTTGCCGGCCTACAATGGTGGATACTGACAACTTTCAAGGACTCCAGACTGGGCGCAAGCGAGCACTGTAACACACCGACGAGTTTCTCCTAGTTTTGATGAGGCTCAGACATGATTTTCTGGAGGAAGACATTGCTGAACGGTTTGGAATCTGCCAGACAACTGTTTCGAGAATTTTTTGATCTTGGACGGAAACATTAGATTGCTGTTTCAAAGAAATTGATCTTTGGCCAAGCAAAGCCAGCACGCAGGAACACATGCCAACAAGTTTCAGTGAGCAGTACCCATCCACTCGTGTCATCATTGAGTGTGCAGAGTTACTAATTGAAAAACCACGAAACCCTGACGCACAAGCACGTACATGGTCGTCCTATAAGAATCATAACACTGTGAAGTTTCTTCTTGCAACCACTCCCGATGGAGTGCCTCGTTTTGTCTAAGATTGCTTATGGTGGGAAGAATTTCTGACAAGGAAATCAATAAAAAGTCCGGTCTTCTTGACTCAGATCAATTTGAAAATGGAGACTCGATCCATCATGGCAGACAAAGGCTTTGAGATTGATGATGTGCTAGCTGGGACTAATATCGAGCTGAATATTCCACCTTTTCTCCAGAGAAGAGAGCATTTGGAAGAAGCAGAAATCATTGAAACACAGCATATTGCTTCTCTTCGTGTGCATGTCGAGCGAGCTATTGAGCGCATAAAAAATTTCCACATCGTTGACTACCTTCCAGCACAATTTGTAGTCACCAAAGCCAGTCGTTATGTTAGAATTTCCACCTCCCTGACTACGCTCAAGCCTCCGCTGGTGCCTCCACCTGTTTCTGTACCTTTCTCCAAGTGATCTGTACCTTTTCTCCCAGAGTTTGTCCCTCTTGTCTCCATGCAGAGTTTTTCTGGTCATCTTGGTATTTCCGCCTTAGTTGTTTGTTCGATTTTGGTAAGGAGCAAGTAAGAAGTTTATAGTGATGTTATGATCATGCCTTTTTTGGTCGTGCTTCCTTCCTCCCTTTTTATGTTTTTTTTTCCATTTTTTATTTATTGTTTTTAAACTCCAGTTTGCCGTTTACTGACATGTGCTGTGAACACTTTCTGGTTTCCACAAGATGTAGAACAAGAGTGAGAAATTGAATTCTATATGATTAAGAATACAAGCAAGGAGGCACAACAGGATCAGTTGAAATTGCAGACAGAAAGAAGGAATACGTTTCATCACAATTTAAAGTCTCCACAGAGGCCGAGCCTCATCTGTGTTATGTACAGAAAGAAGGAAACGAAAATCCTTTATTCTTAGGCTGAATTACAGAAGGTCTGTCCTTTCTCGGTCAGGATGCAATGCAGACGAAGATTAGGAAAGAAACCAGTGAAGGAACTTTAAAGCCTCGTGAGCATATCCTGTTGGCTGCAGGCTATAAATAAAAAACGACAGGTTGTTGCCAGGTGGTGTGGCTGGAGGCAGGCACCCAATGTGCCGTTGGCCAGTAAGCCCATCTAAAGAATACCATCCAGGACTCAGGTTACTCAATCCACTGGACAAAAATGCACCGGTGAAATGATGTCCATTCACAAATGTGCATCCGGCAAGCTGAGATGTAGCCGTCCCGTGACCATGCTCATCTGCTGCAAAATGTCCGACGACATTCTCGTATGACAGTGCAAACAATGGCTCGAGCTGCCGTGGGCTCACAGGGTGGATATTGCCAAGAACTTTAACGATAGAATGTACAGCAGTTCATCCTATGGGTAGGACCCTACAGGAGGACAATACAGGGAAGCTACATTCACAAGAACAGGCTGGACTTGAACTGTTACAGAGTAATAGCAATGAAACATGTCCCCTGAGACCAGTATGATAAAAGAAAACTTGGTAAACATGCGTTTAGGGGCTCTATTCACCTCCAGGAATATATTCGTTAAGTCCGCTATGATGTCACTTGATTTGGCCAGAGATACACAGAAATGTGAAGTTTCAGGTGCCATGATCTGGGAACGGTTCTGCTGCTCAGGTTTGCGATCCACATGATGGCACCTAAGGCCACTGGTGTGATGAGACTTGACTGTAAAATGTTCTCAAGGTACATCCACTCCTGTGGTACAATCTACCCTACAGTCTATTCGTTTCGTTTTCGTTTGTGACATTGTATAGGCTGATGTGGACAGCGATATAGTGTCGAATGAAAGATAAATGAAGTTACAGATATGCTGCCATGACAACCTTTTGAGCACAGTCGGAGTACACTCAGCTGTCAGCCAATATGTGGCGCTGATAACAGAGATGACCGGTCGTCAGTCCGCACAACTCAATGTCCGGTCCGCAGCTCTTGCAGTAGAAACTGGCCTCCTGCCACTTCTGTGGCTTGCACATGACACACATTCTCTGAGGATGTGGTTTTCCGGCAATGCTCGAGATCGTTGCAAGCACGTGGTCTTTCTTCTGGACATGGTCTTGATCATGCTGTTGGCACTGAGTTGATGCTGCAGATCTCAGCCGGCATCTAGCCTGCGGGCAATTCGGCCAGCTCATGAGTAGAAGGGCAAGGATGTTGTTGAAGGAGTGGTGGCTCACATCCTGTTCACGTGCACAGAAGTAGTTATATGCCAGGAACGCATTTGTCTCCACGATCCCAAGGAGAGAAGCGTATATCCTGTGATACCATTTGTGCGTTCCCTACACCTGCTCCAAGGCGAGACCATCCTGTCTCTGGTGGTTGTGAACATCAAGAGCTGGCGCTCCACTGTGGTACTCCTCGACAATCTTTGGCCATTTTACCGACTTGTAAATCACCTCTCCTTCGTCATTGTAGTGCCGCTTCCTTGCTGCAATCCCTTCCAAGGTTGCTCTGCATGTTGCAACCAGCATCTGCACATTCCTGTCTCACCAGCCGAAAGCAATGAGAGGAACGTTGGTGTCATAGGCAGCTGCGGCTACTGTCGAACCGCGCTCTTCTGGGCAACGGTGTTTCACAGCCTTCACGGGGTATTTCTTGTGTGTGGTCTTCACCTGCTCGATGAAATGAAGACACTGTTTCCGGAGACTGACAGCCGTCTTCTCAGAGCCAAACCATGAATCACCAATGACAACTCGCCCACTCCGTCCCATGGCTCAGTGAGGCGAAGCGTTGTTGCACTAGTTGCTCCCAGTGACGTGTGCCAGTGCTTTCCCTCCATATCCTTCTTTCCTTTGTTGATTTCAGTCCCGACCATGATTCTGGAGAGAGCATCAGCAACAGTGTTGGCCTCGCATCCGATGCCTTTGGGCTTTCGCTTAATCTTGATGATCTTCGGTAGGCCGCCAGGCCTATCGCCCTTCCCGTACCACGCAAACATCGATTCGTCGACAGTGAGCTTGTAGCCAGGAGTGATGGCCATTTGCCAGGCTGTATTGCAGCTGTCGATGAAGTGACGAACTGGTAACCACTTATCTTCACCTCCATTGTTTATGTCTCCAAACATGCCAGAGCTTGGAGTATACATTCAAAACGATGAACACCCATGCTAAACCGTTGTCCAAAGGCTGGCGCCGGATAGATGTCATCATCAGCGCTCCAGTAGCTTTCACGAGAAGGAAGTGATACCGTTGTCATCGTGCACAGTAAACCAAAAACTTTGTATAGTTCACTCTGCGTCACTGCTCTCGTCTTCTCCGGCATTTGCTTGTTGGTAAACTCCAAGATGTGCTGCACTTCTTCTGGGGAAAAGAGCTTCCAGAAGTCAAACTCTTTCATGGTTTGAGGGTCATCTGCGTGCAGCCGTGACTTAGACTTTCCTCCATGGTAAGAATCTTCGTTCGCGTCATCGACACGCTTCCACTCCAGACCATGCTGGACATCTGTATTCGGTAACTCACCCTCAGAACTGGCGCTGGAGATGTTGTCAGCTGACTACGCTTCCGAAGCTTGACTTTCTGATGATGAGTTTTCACTTTCATCAGAGCTGTCTTCAACCCCGCTGGTGTTGTCTTCATGGACATCTGAAGTGTCGACGCTACTGCGATCCGGTTCCAATATCTTGGGCGGAGTGTGAACAACAGCTGTCAGAAATGATGCGGAGAGACAGGTTAGAGAATTGTCGATTTCCCACCTGACAGTAGCCACCTTCACACGGCCTCTCCGAGACAGTCGTTCAACCCGGCCATAGCAAAGCGCACTGTCCCATCGGCTACCAAACGCAAGCTCTGACCACCGCTTTTCCCCTGCCTCAACTGTGTTGAAAATAGTGGCTTTCGCTGACACTCTACAGCCAACCACAACAGACACCATGGTGCAACCAGCTACAACCGACACTATGCCTGATCGACTATGTTCGAGGCGCTATAACTTCATTAACTCAAATACGAGCCGCTGCTCTTAGCACACCACGCAGGCAGCTGATTAACTGAGCCGTGCAATGACCCCGGTCTCCTGCCCGTAGGAAGAAGCCATGTTGTAGCAAAGCGCCGATGAAAAGCCATCCTACCCGTAGGATGAAGGGGTACCTCTCATCCTACGGGTAGGAGGACTGTACATTCTATCGTTAAGCAGGAGCACTGGAGGCAAGTATGGAAAATGCGGTGACTGCTCGGCACTTCAACATTGCACTGAGAACAGCTCCTGCTGTCGGTAGCTGGAGGAAACATCCTCAAGTTGAATACCTCCTGGAAGCTCGTCCAACTTTGTGGCCAACAGGCCAGAGTTGCTCCATTCAACGTCCAGGATGTAACATGGCCACACGCAATGCACCTAGTTTCCATATTGTGGCTCAGCCAGGTGCAGTTAAAGGCGTGACCATTCACTGCATGGCGTGCACTGGATCAAGTCTCCAGTGCCAGCCCGGCATCGGCACGAGCAATAAATATTGACACTGACCAGCTGTTGTATTGGCTGGGTGTTGTGCGCTTACGTTTCAGGGAAGGGAAGAGGTTGAGAGAGCTGAATTCCATGGCTTCCAGAACGTGCTGACGCACGGCCTTCTGGTCATAGATCACACTTGAAGGGCTTTCACCATTGCACTGGCAAATCACAATGGCATTTGCTAGCGCAGACAAACCACAATCGATCTGCCGATCTGCTGCTAACACTTCATGTGCTGGAAGGTGATGGCTTTTGCAGTTGTATGAATGATCTCTGCAATAGCTACCTTCAGGGACGATGTTAATGGACTGTCCATGCTATCATACGCACGCACCACAAAGTGTAGGTTGTTTTGCCGGCGACAGCCAGGTGTCAATCACAGGCGACGGTTGGGTGTCCATCTCCGTCGTAGTAGGTCCTGAAAGATCGGCCTCGAGCGTTGTATCTTCCAGCCTTTCCACGGTAGCACTTTCCACCGGGGATTCCATATTCTGAAAGTAGGGACGACCAGAACGGGTCGACATGGGTCCTGTCGATAACCTTTAATATCGAACGAAAAAACTTCTGACACCAAATGTCACGAGTCCAATACCTGACATGTGTTCCCAACACACTCGCTCAGAAATTCTCTTCCAAAGAGTTTATTCTGGCAACCTCGATACAATTTCCTCAAACAGCAGAACTGAACTACTGCACTGGACTGAACTGAACTGAGATGAACTGAGCCGAACTAAACTACTGAACTGAACTACTGAACTCTCTTCTACAATCAGTCTTATCTTTTTATAGAGGTGTCTGCCCGTTCTAGAAAATACTAGGATCGATGTACACGTCAGCATGGAGTGTTCCAGAATTACGATCGACGCGGCACAACCCAAGAATTATCTAGAAGTACCGTGAGAGAAATCTAGAAGATACAGGTGAAAACAAGGTGTGCTGTGGACAGTTCAGTGGTGGCTTCTCACATTCCCTCTTCCTTCTCCAGCAATGAACCTGAGGTCATTGCGACCAACAAGGCAGTCGGGAGAGAGCATCAGCGTTGGCATTAGCTGCTCCTGCTCGATGCTGAACGTCGAATGAATATGGTTGCAAATCCAAACTCCAACAGCCGGGTGCTGTATTGTCCTTGGAGCGATGTAGCCAGGTAAGTGCACGGTGGTCAGTCTGGACGGTGAAGTGACGGCCAAGGAGATAGACTTTAAAAGCTTGAACGGCGAGCTTGATTGCCAGGCATTCATTTTCCACGGTCGAGTATCGTTGCTTCCTTGGTAAGAACTTGCGTCTGAAGAAGGCAACGGGGTGCTCCCTGCCATCACCATCATGTTGGGCAAGAACAGCTGCCGTGAGCTCCGATGCGTCTGTCTGAAGGATAAACGGTCGGCTTAAGTCAGGATTCTGAAGAACAGGTGTAGACACCAACGCCTTGCGAAGTGCGTCAAAGGCTGACTGGCAGGCTGAGGTTCAATTGGGTGTGGCTGGTGCTGATTTCCGGGTAAGGTCTGTCAATGGCGCTGACAAGGTTGAGAACTGGGGTATAAATCGGCAATAATATCCAGCTAGACCAAGGAATACACGTACACCAGTCATGGTTGTGGAAAGCGGGTAGTCACATATAGCAGAAAGCTTCATAGGATCAATCACATGTCCGAGGGAGCCAACTTCTGAGTTGTCAAACAAGCACTTACGAGGCTTGATAGTAAGTCCAGCGGTTTTAAGTTGATCCAAGACTGAGCGAATGTGACGAAGATGGTCGGCAAATGTTTCGCTTAAGATGATAAGATCGTCAAAGAAGGCAGCGGCAAAGTCTTGGAAGTTTTGTAAGGGACGATCCATCAAGCGCTGAAATGTTGCTGGTGCTCCTTTCAATCCAAAGGGCATCGTCCGAAACTGGAAGAGACCAAACAGTGTGGTGAAGGCTGTTTTCGAACGAGAGTCAGGGTGCATCGGTACTTGACAGTAGCCACGGATGACCGGCTGGGTAGAGGCGTCCTCATCAAACAACTGGATGTCCTCCTCCTCATCCGTGGTCGTTGCTTCATCGGTATAGCAGGCCGTAGCTTGGCGAGTAAACCACTGTTGCAGCATGTTCACGTGGAAGATCCGGTACTTCTTGCGTTTGTCGAAGAGATTTACCTCGTAGTTGACCGGATCTAAGCACCTGGTGATGGGGTATGAAACTTTCCATTGGGCACGTAATTTGTTGGTTGAGGTTGGGAGGAGATCAAGCACGTTACTTCCAATATTAAATTTCCGCTGCCGTGCTGTGCGATCATACCAGTGCTTCTGCTGTTGTTGGGCCATCCCCCTGTTGGTATGCACTAGATCACGGTATTCCACAAGACGGGATCCGATGTCGAGTAAATGGGAGACCACTGTTGTTTGTCCAGGAGATGATGCTGTCCACAATTCGCAGAGGACATCCAATGGTCCGCGCACCTGTCAGCCGTAGAGGAGTTCAAATGGGGAAAATCCAGCACTGGCCTGGGGCACCTCCCAGTAAGCAAACAGGAGATATGGCAGGTCCTTATCCCAGTCTGTATTCTCCTTCGTGATACACCCCACAACATCGACTTCAGTGTGTGGTTGAACCGCTCCACCAGTCCCTCCAACTGCGAGTGGTATGGGCTTGTTCGGAGGGGTGATGTTCAATCGTTTGTATAGCTCCTTGAGCAAGGCGGACATGAAGTTTGCCCCTTGATTGGTAAATATCTCCGCAGGTATTCCAACTCTGGAGAAAAGAAAGACGAGTTGTTCCGCAACTGCTTCCGCCTAGATATCCTTGATAGGTACTGCTTCGGGATAACGCGTCCCATAATCACAAATCACCAGAATATAGCGGTGTCCAGCCAACGTTCGTGGCAAAGGTCCTACCAGGTCCATTCCGATCCGTTGAAATGGTTCTTCCATGATGGGTAGCAGAACCAAGGGTGCATGAGGTGGGCGACGTGTGGACGTTTTCACGGCGATTCAGCCTGGGTGGTGTGAAGCGCTGACGGGCGGTCCAAAAAGATATTCGGAGCACGCGTGATGAAAGGCCACGCGTCAGCGGCCCGAGTGCGGCCGAAGAAAATGGCGAACGGGCTGGGAGGGAGAAGGAGAGGGAGAGGGAGAGAAAGGAAAAGAGAGAGAGAGAGAAAGAGGGGTGGGGGGATGGCAACAAAACTTACTGCAGAATGCTGGCACTACGAAGTCCAAAGAAACATGATCCAATACCC
>JAOWAR010161422.1:0-10446 GCA_028571005.1 Clathrina lutea
TGTCATGTTCACAAGGTGTGATCACAATCCTCTGCTCCATAATTATAACACGTACCGGGCTGTCCTCTCACGTAAGGGACAGCTTGTATTGCCGGACAGCGCCGACTTTGCGCAGTTATTCAGATTGACCGATTTCCAGGCAAATGCGTGCAATAACAGAAATTTCTAACTAAACATTTCTCGTAAGGTCACGGCATGGTTGAATGGTACTTCAGGCTGCTTCGAGCTGTCCCTGAGCTGCTTCAACTGGTGTAATGTCATGCTGACAAGGTATGATCGCAGGCCGCTGCTCAATCACAACTAGTTGCGATCTGTCCTCTCACATAATCGCGGTAATTCACAGCCTGATTGTGGCCGCATTGAGAACGCATTGATTGTTATTGGAGTCAAGATGGCCGGTCGAAACGCGAGCAATAAGAGAAATTTATGATTAAGCTATTCTCTTTTGGCTTGACCCTTGTAAGATAGCGCCTTTCTTCAGACGCAAAGCAAGGTTTGGAGGTCTGTTATCGACAGTTGCCCTTGGCGCAGTATGTTATCTCAATCAGCCTTTGTCACATGTCAACTGCCTCACGGTATCCCAGTAATTGACCACTACCAATGGCAATAGTCCGTTGCCTCTTTTCCCCACTGTTTCCTAATAAAAATATCACGTCAATCACTTCAATTCGCAGGGCTTAGTCTCAAGCAGGTGCAGTTGCCGCTCTATGCAGCGATAGGACAACAGTTACGCTACCAGGGGCTGGTTTTGGCTAGTTGCTGAATTGCACTTGTACGGCAGTGGAGGAGTGGCTTTGCACCTGAGAGTCCAGAAGTCGAAATCCATGACCCCCTATGCGCGCAGTGACGGAGGGAAACTATGTGAATATATTCGGGAATGGGCGCAATACAATGACTTGGAAACCACCAATTTTTGCTAGGCATATAAATATACTCTGGAGAGATAGCAGCCTAGCGCCCATCTTTCAATTAAGTCGTGCACCGATTGTCCATCACTTGATTTTCTAAATGCTCATCTCTCCTACCAAACGCCAGCTAAGCAGAGGGCAAGATCTGAATATCCCATTGTAATCAGGTCTTGATAGTATCCAGGCATGGCGGTGCGCTTCCATGTCTACAAATCAAATTGCAAGCCTCCCACGAGCGTGAAAGACAGAGGGGGAGAGGGTGGGGGAAAGAAATAGAGAGAAAGACAGACAAAGACAGAGGGAGATAAAGGGAGGGAGAAACGAGAAGGAGAGAGAATAAGGGGCACAGAGCAGGGGAGAAGAGAGAGAGAGACCCTCGTACTCGGGTAGGAACCTATACTTCAATGGGCTGACGAATCCGTCTGTAAACTTCCTGAATGCAATGCAATCTTAGATTGAAACTGTTCAGGAGATAATCATAGACATAGATGAATATTTCTGACATCCAGTGAGAGAGAAGGCAACATAATGAAGAGCGTCTGTTGAAGTAATAGGCACATGCTGATCATACTTGGCAATGCCGTTAAAATGCTGGTAAAGCAAGATGAGTTCTTGCAGCTGCCTGTTTGCATCAGAAGTTAAGGGGCCAGCTTTGGGATGTGTCTGCCGAGCAAGATAAGAAAGAGAAACAAGTCAAACAGCTGTGTGGCACAAGGCATTTTCTTCACCCAAAAGCTACATTGTCATTCACAGGGGTTATCAAATTCTGATACCGGCAAGAACTTGGTGAGAGACCGTAGAGAATATATATTTTGATCACGTAACTGACCGTGAGGTGATTCCCAACCTTGTGAATATTAACTTCCAAATTCCAGCAACCCCATCAGTCCTTTTGATGGATTCATTTCCATCGGAATGTTTGTTCTTGCAATCGCAATCAGAAAACGGGAAAGGGCAATGCTTCTTCTAACATGACAACAATTAATCTGTAAAGGAGGTAAACCTGGACATGCTTGTGCATCCAATGCAGTTATACACTTCATGGATGAACAATAGGAAAAACAAACTTTCATGAAAGTGTTCTTATTGGAGACTTTTGCCATATAACGGCCAAAACCCACTTCCACTTTTCACTCCTCTCCGATTTCTACTCTTTTTCTCGGTAAATTTAATTCTTTCTAATGAGGTTGGATAAAGTATCTGGTATGAAAACCGAAGCCGTTCGCTGCGTCCCTTTGAGAACATCATCAGACGTTTTCTCAGAGAACTTATTTCTGACGTGGCCCAGAAGTTGGGACGGGTTTGCCTTAGGCAAAGTATGACTGGGAAGGCCATGTGGCCACGGCCTGCAACTCTTTAAGCAGCAATAAGATAGCCAGAGCACCTCATTGCTGTGGAGTCACAGCAATGATAAACGACCTTCCAAAGCAGGTGGTGAACTGCCAGAATTAAAGGGTGTGGTGATTACCGACCGGGTGCATGGTGTCACATCAGATCCTAGCTGGGCCAGTTCGGCTCTTCATCACGTTGGTCAATGACTGATAATATGCAAACTTAGGTTGTAGAAGGGACACAACCGTTATTTCTCCCTATTTGGGGAAATCGTCTCTTGCAAAAACCGCCAATGCCCTCGAGGTCGAACGCTGTTCCGTCCACCCTTGCGTCCGTGATAAGATGCGTATACTTCTGTCATTTGAATACCATGCATGCCCTAACTATCTCGTGAAAGCGCTTACTTCCGTCCGGGTCAGCCCGAGAATTCTGCAGCGTCTTGGAATTACGCGGCTCATGACGCCCGGCGCCGTAAAACTACGTCGATCGTGACGAAACGTGGAGCCTGAACGAAAGTGTAGGGATTCATATGTGTGTGCGTGGCGACCATAGGGTGGTGGGGATGGAGGGGGAAAAGGTATTGTTTAATGAGGGAGCTTCGACCCACCAGCTCCAACAACCTCTTCCCTTCTTCACTCTTAGGCCAACAGCTTCCAGCTTTCTGGCCTGGTTATTACTTACCTTTTGACGAGTTTTCCCTCTTGGTGTTTGCCATGAAGGCGGTAAATGATGGGAACACAATTTTTTGGAAAGTAAGAGTGTTTTGTGGTGGCTCCCTGGGGATGAACTCGGTTTTAGCCAAAAGCAGTGGTAAAGTGGTCAACTGACACCCTCACCGTATGTATGGGAGCCAGGGATTAATGCACCTGAGGATGTGAGAGCAAGCTTGACAAAGGCCAGATACACATTGGCAGTGATCACCATAACAATGGGGTTTGCAATGGTCGATGCAAACTATGCACCTGTAAGCACTTCTGGAGGTTTCCTAAGACGTCCAACCCTTGTTGGTGCGGGCCGTAAGTAAAGAGAAAGTCACTGCCATTCTCCCACAGGTTGATCTCTAAGTGGTGAATGTAGCGCTCGTCGAACAGCTGGCCCGGTAGGCACGCAATTGCTTGTACGCACGGAGGCTGCACCCGTCGAATTCCTTTTCTGGACTGTTCAGCAGGTAGTACGGACATCCTCGAGAGCAAAATGATGCAGGTAAACAGTAGCAAGCTCGTACCACTTCGCTTGCTGGCCGTGGGGTAGCCATCAAAATTAATGACGTCACACGGCCGAGGTTGCCATGCAGCCACGGGAAGCGTGAAACTACATGTACCCTATGTACAGATAGTTTAGCACAGCGTCATCCAACCGAACCTTACTCGTTTGTACATGTACCAGGTTTCCCCCAAGACGGTAATTTGATAAGGAACATGATCTTATTGATCTTATTATTTTAGTTATTCCTTGCGAATACATGTACGGTAGGTCGGCACGGTATTTTTGGCGGCAAGGTCGGCGCTGAGAAAGTCTTTAGTGCATCGAGAAGCTTGGACTTGGAAACTGGACTTGAAGTTTCTGTCGCGACCTATATACTTGAGTATGATCGGAAGTCTGATGGGATACCTCTTGTCGTTGTGTGTGTTGTGTGTTTTCAGGGCTTACCCGAATTTTCCTTTTCCAGTTCTCCGCGCAGAGCTCCATCGGAGAAGCAAAAAGAGTGTGCGGTCGTTGCAGGTAGGAAACGTTTCCGGTGATCAGGTGCAGGTGATGTTGACCTTTTGAAAGAGCTGGGGGAAGGCAAAGGACTGGTTACACGTCCGATTGGACAAGAATCTTGGAGGCACATGGCAGCTCTGCTTGCCGATCAGAAACGCAAGCATGCAGCGATCCGCCGTTCCACACGATCCCCTCTCTGGCATGGTTGCGCTTCAAGCACAATAAAACTACCATAGGCGGTTGACCATATGCTAAACCTCTATAAGGGCCGACCCGGTGGGTACGAAGATGTGGACTCTGCTCGTTTTCCCTTTAGAGCACGCGGAGAAGTTCCTTATTCGGCCTTTGGAGTCCGGTGCATACCGGTTCGAATGCATAGAGAACACACATACAGACAGGAACGAAACTAAGCGTTGTGACCGACCCGTGCTGCGCAGGTTTGAAAAGCTCTCCCACCCTCTGCTGAGCCGCCCGTTCCACTACTGAAAGTCGCCCTGGGCTCGGGCTCGATACGAACATGTTTCTCTTGATCCGCAACTGCTCCGATGATGGCTTAGTTTCGGGGTCTGCCAATGACCTAACTCGTGCAGCTGAGCATGGCTAGCTTGCTGCATGTGTGAATGGATCGCAACGAAGCTTTGCCAATAGAGTCGCCGATCGAGCGCGACGGTGCCCAGATGATGGGCATAGATTGTACACACAGAGATTGTTGAACGATTGTCGGTAAGGACCTTGGAGGTCACGGTATTATGTTGCCATAGTCGCCGCTGTACCAGTCGACTGCATGATGAAATGGCATGGGGAAAATAGCAGACGGCATGTAGTCAGCTGACTGCATGCAAGAAGCAATGGTCGACTCGGGGCAGGCACGAAGGAATGAAGTTTCTTCGTTTAGCAGGGAGGAGAGTTCGGATCGACCTCATTTTTCCTAAAGAACACGCCGAAGAAGTTCCGTATTCGGCGTGTGGGGTCTGATACGAACAGGCTTAACCGTTTCTTGAATGCATAGAGGATACACACATGGGCACACACACACGCACGTCTTCGGAACCCTCGAGATCATAATGATAAGTCCGAAAGCTGCCAGCGGTCATATACTGTTCTTCCTTCCTTCCTCTCTCTTTTTCTATTGTATTGTTTTGTGTTGTACTTATTTGTTTTACATCGGAAACTCAACAGTAGATCTACTCATGTACAATTACAAAGAGTCCCGAAATCAACAATAACCAAATGACATCAAATTGAAGAGACATTGTCCAGAACAAGTGAGTTCAAACGAGACAAATACGCACGATCCTCTTTCAACAACGAAACAATTTTACACACAAACTGATTTGTACCGTGACTAGAATTTTTGTTCTTCGGTAAAAAGTTCTATATTAATGGTAACCTGTATGACAATGATGATGTCCCAGCCTTTTTCGAAGCGAGTGGAACAGTGACAACTTGCTGGGCCATGCCTCTTGTTGCATATCGCGAATCAAGTCGAAGCATAAGAGAGGCTAGCACAATGCTGGCAGGTTGGCTGTGACATCCGTATATGCAAGTCGGCTGATCTTGACCAGCCACCGTTGAAGGAGTGGGCTAACACGTAGTTGCAGGGCAATTTCTTCGCAGCCAGAATCAAAGTCAGCACCAGCAGCAATGCGTAACGCCCTGCGTACACGTGGCCAAAAATACACTTCTGATGACCAAAAGACAAAAATAACGAAAAAGGTCAATTTAAACATTGTGAGTAGGTGAGTCGGATCAGATGTATCATGCTGGAAACTAAAAGGTACATACGGACCACCGTAACATGGAGATTTTCTGCGCACCAAAGGGGCTCTCCACTGATAGAGAGCCAAAAACATGTGTACATAGGGTGATTAAGAAAGAGGACACTAGGCAATAAATGACGGGATCATTAACAGGCTTGTTTTAACCCGTATCCGACGTCCATTTCAGTTGGAAAGTGTGTGATGGATCATATTTGAAGATGCCCAGAGATTTTCCAACTCTCTTTCAAATACTAACCTGTTTTGTGCGCCCTGGAGTGTGTGAGGAAGAGTGTTTCATAAAAGAGCCGAGTGAAAGAAGGTGTTGCAGTATTTAGAATAATGTGCCCGTTTTGGTACCATTAATTGAAAAGGTTTGCGTGTTGTGTGCGGATTTTGACTGAGGTGAGTGTTTCGGATGGGATATCGGGGGAGAGGTTTTCAAAGATAAGTGGTTGCGGTACCGGAAAAGTGTGTGTAATGTCTAAGTTTTGGGTGAAGCGAGAGGTGAATGTTTCGGAGGAGAGGTCGAGAGTCGGATAGAGTGAGGGAAAGTGTTTCCGAACAACTTGAAAGATTGCCTCGGATGGGCCGAAGGAATCGAGGACCTGAGTAGACGAGAGGCTTCGACCGAGACGGACAAGATCTGGAAAGTTACGAGTGAAGCGAGAAGGGAGTATTTCGGATGAGTTGGGCGAGAGCCAGATCCGAGCTGAGATCTCTAGGTATACCGAGACTTTGAATGATGACGAATTTCGATTGAAAGTATTGGGTGGAGTTACCTTCGCCTAAGCGAGATTTCGGTGGAAATTCAAAGTTTCCAGCGGAGTTCCCATCACTGAGAGCTTGAACGATAACGGACTTCGCCTGAACGTTTTGAGGCGGGGGTGGAGAATCTACCGTCACCGAGATTTCGAATGATGGATCGAGTGTTTCGGTTGAAAGTTTTGGATGAAGTTATCGAGAGGGTTCTAGCGTTGGACCGGGCTCGAGAAAATATGAACCCGGAGGGCGCCAAATCTTTTGTCCGCCGTGCTAGACGTGCACCCTCGCCGCAGTGGGAGCGCACTCTAAAGACAGAGCTATCAAGTTAGATGGACTTCATGTCAGTAGGAATGTTGTACCTCAGAAACACGTTTCTGTAGCAAACAACAAGGGCTTTTCGTAAGGAGGGGTAAGAGAGGAAGAGAGATCAGGGCAAATTTATAGACTTTGACGGCTCAGCGATCGAGGTCGAGGCAGTTGATAGAGGCGTGAAAGAGGTGAGGATCTTGGAGGGCACGGTGTATACGTAGATCGGTGCCGACACGGATAGTTCCACGTGCCCAGCCAATCGACGATTTTTCTTTTTTCTGTTAGTTTGTTAGGCGTCGCGTTCTCGCGCCCCCTCCCTAGATCCGCCGTTGTTGACCACGACGGGCCGCCAGCCCGCCGCTGCATCGGACACAATTATGGTCTTCTGCCTGGTAATCTTCTTGGCTCACGCTGACGTCACCACAGAAAAAGAGAAAAAGACTTCATCAACTCTCGGTTGAAATTTGCTTGGAACTACCAAAGGGGGCATCAAGCATATTTCTTTTCTGCATTCCCGACTGGCACAGACCGGATTCTAACCTTCGACGAAACGATGCCCCGGACGGAAACCCCGGTGTCAATTGCTACTAGACCAATCCACCGGCTCAAAAATGTCGGTTATGTCTATGATCTTTCCATATCACACGGTCGTACCTCGGTGCTGTGAAGCACTACGATGTGGTTCGCCTGTCGGGGGCATCTGTCCCCTGCAGCTGTTGTATCCGCCACTGACAACACACGGGCATGTGATGAAACTAGCGTAAAGCAGGCCGCGCACGTACAGGCCTACGGCGACCGCACTGGCCATGCATGCATGAACATGCAGAACTAGACAGTGCCGTTCACATTCGGTCGCGTAGCGCATATGGCCAGTACGACAACCGGCGCGCAGCACTTTGCGGATGATAAGAAGAAGATAAAATGAAGGAGCGGAAGTGGAAGCCGGAAAGAAATGCATGCCGCAAAAGTGACCACTGGATTTGAGAAGGCAGTCGCCAAGCGGAACTTTTCGGTCGCAATTGGGGAGTGGGCGACCGGATTTTTCCCTGTTTTTCAACCTAAGATATTACTGCGGTCGAAACTATGCTTTGTCCGATAGAAACCCTAGCTTCATCCTTCTCGCTTCATCCAAGAGGATATCTCAGTTCATTGAAACCTCGCGAAAGCCACGGCATCGCTGTACATATACGCTTGCTCTTTGTTCAGGGTCATTGATGCACAAAAATTCGATCTTTCGGCGTTTCAAGCTTTCCACTCCAGCCTACAGATGCTCAGAGAATGCACTTTAGTATGCGCTGTATCTTTTCTTATTGCCTAGCCACGTATGCTGGAGAGCTTTCAACAAGCTAAACCTCGAAATGCGTGTCTAGTCGTTGATCATTTTGCTTGATTTTCTAGTCGAATGCCACAAACAAATCTAACATGAACTCTCCAGAAGCTATATAGTCGTAATGCATGCTGTACGAATCCCGTCTACAGTTGAACATGAATTTTCCTGAAGACACGCAGACTATCGTAACCTCACAATCCTGAGTCCTTCACAATTTGATAATCCATTGTCGAAATTCTTTAGACCTCACTTCGCCCGAGTGGAAGATTTTTACTTCTTTCTTCGTCTGACTCATGGTCTACCTTTTAAGCCTCACTTCGTTCAAAGGTTTCCTCATTTCGCCTGATCTGATCGAAACAGCATTGAAATGAGGTAGACGGCGAACACTCCTTCCCGAGACTCTAGAAAAGCCAGCACGCTCATTTGTGTCCCACGACCTTTCCCATGATCGAAATCTGTCTTCCTAAAGCCGATGTTAGTTTTGAAGTGGCAGTGACGCCATTAAGTCTGAATGTATTATCACTCTCTGTTCTTGACGTGAATTTTTCGCCATACATTACATCATTAACACAATCTTGCAGAAAATCTCCTACCCCGTCAATGCTGAAAGGCGAAAAAGGGACCGGCACTGGGGATTATCAAACATCTGCGTTTTCCGTCTATTTCGTTAGGCTCAACTTTCTTTAAATGTCTCACTTCATCTGACTGTTTCGAAACACTCTTAAATCACGAAAGGACGCCACGCTGAACAGTGACCGAAGAGTTCTTGTACGTAACGCTATCATTTCTAGATCTACGCCGAAGAGAAAGGCGTGTGTCATTTCCGCTAAAAGGAATCTTGTCTTTTAATCCGAAGACATCGAAACCCTTGGTTCTCCGCACTTGAAATAGCTAGAATGGGTACGATTTACAACAACCTGGGGAATAAGGCTGCGAATTGCACGTCTTTCGGGTAGTCAGTAAGGATGCGTACATATAGGCACGCTTGGTAGAGATGTGAGAACACGATATCCCTAGTTCAAGACAATTCGAACACTTGCTGTCAGTCAAGTCCATCGACTCTCATTCACAATAAAATGGAGACTCTGAACAGACCAGCTACGGACCTGTTAGGAGGTGAGTGTAAACATAGTAGCGATCATTGAAACGGACCTTGAAGGTTTTGTTCTTCATATTCGCCTCTCAGCGCTTCAAACTGAATACACCCGGCTTGCCGATCGGAACGGCTTTGTTCGCCATATTCGCCCCGCAATGCATCAAACCGAATCCATCTAGCTCGCGGATCTGGAGAATTTTGTTCAGCTCTCAATGCTTCAAAGCGAAATCCACCCAGTTCGAATTCTTTACACAGGTCCAACGCCGTGGTGTGTAGAAAGAAGTCATCCTGCCTACCGTCTTTTAAAGGCGGTGACTGTCCAAAGTTGAGCCACCCAAAGTCAAAGAGGGGCTTTTATATTTCTGCTGCGTCTTGCTCCAAATCTAGCAATGCGGATTGTAAGTACTCGCTACTCCGCTTTAGGGTTTCCACATCGTGTATGAGACTTTCACGTGTGTTTTCATTTCCTATCTCAACTTCCTTAAGGGTAGTTGAACCCCCTTTGCTATCTGTCTGATTATGTCTGTCACACATTTATTGAGTGGTGAAATGTAAAGACCACATATCCAGTAGATAAATGCTAAAATCTAGATTATGATACCTGTTGGTTGGACTGAGTTATGATGAAAAGAAAATGGTGGCTCAGAATTTTCGTTCACCACTTTCATTTCATTTTACATGAAATAACCAGTGCACTTTGGGGATTGCCTGTCTTCTTGGTGTCTTCTTGGTGCTCTAAATTACAGTGCCTCGGATATTTTGAAAACCACGGTGAACATGAAATGTAAGAGTGGAAAGAATTAAGCCATATCTGGGCATACATATGTTTGCTCAGTTCAAAATAACTTGAGATAGAGGAAGAAAATCGACTTTTCCTAGCGCTATTTTGAGGTCTATGGTTAAGGAGGTGGTGTAGAAAATTTGAAGTCGATCCGGCAGGTAGCGATTGAGTTATGACGAACTAAAGTTGAGGGAACCAGCTTTCGAAAACACAGCGTTTGAAGTTCCCGCCTTAACAGCCCGAGGCTTCAAATCCTCGGGCGTCAATGGAACTTTCTCCAACTTGCCGGCGGAGTTCTGGCAAGAAAGTTCCAGTAAAGAAACTTCATCCCTTTTTGGGCGCTTTTCAGCCCAGAATGCAAAAATGTGAAATCAGTGCCCAAAAGGAGTAGAGCTACCCTTAAACAAAATCGTGCATTATTCTACTGATTCCCAAGGGGTAGAGCTACCCTTAAACAAAATCGT
>JAOWAR010161433.1:0-10445 GCA_028571005.1 Clathrina lutea
TAAAGTTCTTCCTTCTTCCGCAAAAGAATGTGCCCTGAAAGGTTCATGGCAATCTTGAATACTGCTACCTTCTCCTATCTTAAAAGATCAACAGAGACAAAACTGCTGGCAAAAACCACCTGACAAAAGCTCGTCTTGTCGATTGATCGCTGCCAAATTCATCAGAACCTTTGAGCAGATTCCCCTGGCAACAACCTCGCAACAATAGACCACCAGTAAACCGCTTTCCAAGAGACCAAAACAGGGAAGTTCGCTGGGAAGTCATGCTTTCTGGGGTCCCCCTGGGGAGATAACACGCGACCCTGATTACCCTGGTGTTGATCGTCTATTGCCATGTTCATTTGGCAAGATGTTCTGTGAAAATAACTTCACTGCCAGGGCGTGCGGGCATCCACCCCCTGTGAATAGCGCATATAAGACAGAAAGCCATACAAGACAATTCTACCTGGTAGTGATCACCAGCATGCGGGAATGTATCGCACGTCACTTTCATGTGTTTGTCAAGCGCCGAAATTTTCGCAGAAATTATGTTTTGAACAAAAAGTGGGGAAACTTTAACATCTTATATCTCAGCCATTTCACACGGAGCTATCAATTAGAAACTAAAATCCCACCAAATAGAACCCAATGGCTGTCTTTTACTACGACTCAAACAAAATCCAAGAGGCCACATTTGCCTTCAGTAGAGCCTCAACACATTGATGTCTTGGCCACTTCAATGGTAGGTAAAGCATGGACACTTGCCACACCAGTCTCCCGAGCCAAAACAGGTGTTGGAATAGGATGCTGTCCTAAAGAGCTTCACAGTAAGCTCGTACGAGAACGGCAGCAGAGTGTAACGGCAATTTGGTTTTGAGCCGGCACCGACCACGAACTTCAGCTGATTATCCCTCAGGGGTAATTAAAGTAATACATTAAGATCGGAACAAAGTAACACACATTGCTGATGGTGCTCACCTGAAGACTGTGTTCTTGTCAATGTTAAAGACATGTTCTGTCACGGCAAGTGTTGGTCTTCGAACTCTGAGGACATCGTTTGCTGTCGGCATGTAGTCAGCTGCTAATACATGTTGGAATTTGTCGAGGTAACTAAATTGGGACAAGAGAGAATTACGATCATACAAGCCTGAAATGAGCATCAAACCCCTTGGTACCCAGTCGAGCATCGATGGGTGCCCAGTCGAGTATCAACGGGTACCCAGTTAAATTGAGCAACGACTGATGGGTACCCAGTCGAACATAGGTAGAATATCGCAAACATTTCATGTGCTTAACAGCTTCAACTTGCATAAGTGATACCCTGACATGGAGCTCCTTTGTCATGGTAATGGTACATGGAGCTCCTTTGTCATGGTAACGGTATATGCTTGTAGTTACAAAAGACCATACATCAATGCCGGAACATTTGTAAAGAAGACAGAACAGAAAGTATGCAGAACTAGACAGGACTAAGGATGTTTCGCCCTTACTGCTTCTTCAGTGGCGAAGCATCCTTAATGCGTCCTTTCTCCATCTTTTTTGTATAAATGTGCTTACAATTAAATAGGTAATTGTTGATGTTAAGTTACTGTTCATTTACCGGTTTCTATTCACAGGTCTGCAGTTTCGGTTTTCAGGCTGTGTATCTATTCAAAGCTCTGCAGTTTCGGTTTTCAGGCTGTGTACCTATTCAAAGCTCTGCAGTTTCGGTTTTCAGGCTGTGTGAATAAGAAAAAGATGGATGAAAAACAAAAAACGAATACCAAAAAAAGACAACAGCCTTCACAATGAAACACAAACTTTCAAATTGCCATCTCAATATTTTCAGCAACAAGGAATGAGGAGAAATTTCTCACTATTCTGTCGAGTCATTGAGTTGGAACTGGTGGCGATGAAGTAGAAGGTCCTGAACTGCGGGATCTTGCCAGAAATTTCTGATCACTTCGGCGTGCCTGGAATCAAGCGGGAGCTTTGGGTTGTTGCCGGGCCAGAGAAGCGAGTGATAGTCAATGGCTAGCAAGGGTTGGAGTCTTTCCTGAAGACAAACAAACAAACAATGTGACATTGTGTTGTGGCATGCCTGTTTCCCTTCACCAAAAAAAAAAAAGAGGTTGACAAATACCTTTAAGAAACACAGCTCATATTCTTGGACGTACAAGACTGTTACAATAACGTCCACTGGCACCAATAGTCGCAGCAAGCACCGCAAAAAAAAGAAAGGAAAGGAACACGCTTGAATAATTATGAATAAATCATGACACGAACAACAAATAATAATGCATCGAAAAGCTGTAAATTGTTTGAGCAAAGATCTTTTCAGCAGCTTTTAATTTTTGGCGACACACTCCAAACATCCATGTTGGTGTCTATTAAAGTACGCAAGTCACAGACCTTCAAGGCGAGAAACAAATGAATTGTTGCTATCATTGGTACATGTTTGTAATATCATCTGACCTGATCGACCCGAGGCGTAGACCAACAAGCGGAAAATGTGCTGACAGCAACATTGGAGTGTAACTTTTACAACGATTTCTGGTTTTGGGGTGAACATTGAACCATTTGCCTTTCCGACATCATTGTTCTCTTTTCGCAATTCCAAGGGGCACAGACTAAGAAGTTGGTTTCTTGGCGAGCTTTGGTCTTTCGATACAGGGGTATGCATAGCCAAGCCCTGAATGAACTGCTTTGGGGGTGGAGAAAACTCCACTGGAGTTCTGGAGGTGAGTGGCCCTGTAAGGCCCCCAGCGGGGTTCGGGGAAGTGCCCCGATAGCTTTTGAGCGTAAATGCTTTTCTCTTTCCGAGACAGGCAAACTGAGTAGTTTTGGACAGTTCGGCATTCACAAACAAAATGAAATTATCTGAGAACAAAGTTCAGGATGACTAACACTTTAATCAGAATGATGACATATTGTGTAGTATAGTGCACGGCACCTAATTGAAACAAAAATCCTACAAGTAAAAAATAAAAAATAAATAAATAAATAGTGGTGCAATACAAGTAAAAAATAAATAGTGGTGCAATACAAGGACACACACACGTGCTGCGGTACCTCCACATTTTAACATGTTCAACTGTTGTCAATCAGAATCTGAGTCTGATCCTTGAGGATGTTCCCAAGGGCCAGGTGGCGAGGGTGCTTGGTGGCAAAGAGGTTCACCTGACTACTTGGTCAATGTTCACAGGATGGCTGTTGTGAACGTGCATCAGAGCTGAGGCTGTCGTGTCATTCTCATTCAGACAGGCAATCTGTGATGCGCCATTTGAATTACTCAGGCTGCGATACTAGCCTGATCTGATACATGCACATGGTACATGCGGAAAGCGTAGCTAATGCTGTCCACACACAGCTATAGGCTAATGCTGTCCACACACGGCTATAGGCTAATGCTGTCCACACACGGCTATAGGCTAATGCTGTCCACACACGGCTATACGCTAATGCTGTCCACACACGGCTATACGCTAATGCTGTCCACACACGGCTACAGGCTACCACTCGTCTGCAGTACATTTCTATGTTGCTGCGCAGGTGCTTACTTTGTGCGATTTGCTAAATGTAGCTACACGCCTGCCATATGACAATTTCGAACCTCGGAACGTTAAATTACTTTCAACCAAATTTTCCCGCTGCTGACATCACTATATCGAAGAAAAACTTACCAGCACATCAGGGTTACAGGTTTTTGTCTGAAGCCCCATCTGCAGACCGGCTGCCAGCTCTTGGAGCGACCAGAGGATGTTCGCCTGAATGGTCGGCTTGTACTTCTCCAGCTCGGCTGCGCTAAATCCGCTTCCATGCACAATGTGCATCTGCCTGACAACGGTGCTTTTGCCTGCCTGGCTGCTGCCTGTCAGATCAGACCAACGAGCCCATCACTATCAGGATGAAGTAAAGATGCGTCAAGTGTAATACAATATGGAAAAGTATTAGCTGACCATCTGAGCGCATGCATATATGTGACACATGAGCATGGTATGATGGTGTACCCTGACAAGCCAGCTTAAACTCTCTCGCTAGATCAGCTCTCTGGCGGTATCCTGACCGCCTTCATTTTGTGATCAGGTATTCTCATCAGTGTGACTTCAGTCAGGCTTATAAGGTTTGGTGGCGTCACCCTCAAATGTTAGGTGGCCTACTTAAAAAGGTGTATCATCCCTAGGTTGCTTTAAATTACCTTGATGAAGACAAAGTAGGGTGAGTAAACCACATGTGGCAACGAAGAAGAAGACCTTGCCATGCCGACAAGCCACAAAGACAAGTTCCTTTAAGCAAAAGGTTATCGGTCGATAAAAAGAGCACTGTACACAAGACCAGGTTCAGCTGAGGGCGGGATTCAGCTACACTGCATGAGAAGAGTCGGCTATAAAACTAGTGAAAATTGTAACACTAGTGCAAATTAAAATCCAGTGGACTACATTGATGGTATAGCGGACAGTGAAGGTGACACTCATCTGCTAGGCGATTTGGCGTATGGGTTCATGTCTTGGTCTATGCACGGAGTTGTGAGCATTTATCAATTTTTCTCCACTCAAAACTTAAAACCCCGGCTTACCAAGGATGAGGAGGTCTATTTGTCTTGCCAGCTCTCGTTTGTCCTTTACAATCTGCCGTTCGATCTCCTTGTGGGTCTTCTTCTGCTGTTTTGCATCGCGGCGAATTTGCTTCCAGTCAACTGTGAAGACGGTGGTGGTGGTGGTGGAGGAGGAGGAGAGAGTGAGTGAGAGAGAGAGTGGCAGAGAGTGAGTGTGAGAGAGAGAGAGAGATAGAAAGAAAGAAAGAAAAAGAAAGAAAAAGTGATGTACGCATTAAAGGAAAAAATAATGACACATAGAGTATCCGAACATTACAGTAAGAAAGAAGAGGGCCGTGGGCTGTTGAGAATGGCACACTTGCACCTGTATTTCGCCTAGTTGGCATGCGCATGCGCAAGCACTACAGCTTGGGGTGTTTAGGTAGATCCCAGTTGAATTTCTTCTCAGTCTGACAATGCTTTCAAACGAGTTTTATTGGCTGTTCCAGCACACTTACGATCTATTTTTTAAGGAAAATAGGGTTGGTCGCCACCCCCTGAGGATTAGGATTTTTTGCATGAAGCTGCTGAGGAAAAGGCTCTTCCCTTGTCAATATGTTACAATAAAAAGACAAAAAAAAAAAAACAGAAAAAGAAACAGGAAGTTTCATTTTCAGGGAAATCTATTTTTAGTACTTTCTTTTGATTTTTCCCCTCGCGACAATATTTTAGGCAAGCGAATCATTTCTTGCGTGCAGATGATGAGAACGCTGTGCCCCGGCCAACTACGAGTTCACTAATAAAACAAGGTATGCGACCGAAGCGGGGCTTCCTCCAACTTTTAATGATAAGGACGGTTACATGACGCCAAACGTGCAACGTACCTGGTCCAGGACTTTTCGCTGCCATTTTTGCCGTCCTCTTTCTCACTTGGCCGTCAGGCCCTTGGACATCAATAGAGTGTTCGATCTCCAAAGTTGCTGCGACAACTCGATCGTTGCGAGGGAAAGCGAGCGAGAGCGGCGGAGAGACTGCGCAGGGACGATACTTTCCGGTACGGAATCGAATTGCACCTCAAACGCTCGAGTGGGTCGACGGTCGACTTGCAGCTGTCACAATCTCACTTGAACTGTCCTGCACAAGCTTCCGCGCGCTGGCAGAAAAACGAGGACAAGCCAAGAGAATAGCCGCGACGCTTGAATGTCTCGCAGGCCGCACGAACGCGGTTTTTTGTATTTTTCAGGGCAAGTCCAGAAAGATTAGAAGAGACGGTAAAATGTGCTAGGCTAACCTTTTGCCGGCGCGCTCAAGCGCTTAGCGCGCCACGCGCCAAGGCGCTAGGCATACAGCGCAGATCCATGTGTGAGCGATGAACACGCTAAAACTCGATCAACGCATGAAGACGTCGGCCAGCACGCGTCGGCCTAGGGCTTGGCCGGGCTTATCCACTTGCACGATCGCACCTTCGCACCTTTGTGCAGAGAGATCGAATGCTCCGGCGTTCACGTGCGGCAGGTTGAGTAGCAGCAGCTCACCGCCGACCGAACGACTGACGCATGACAGACGTCATTGTACAATCTCTAGCTTCGCCTTGCCCGGACCGGGCACGACCAACCATGATCCACGCAAAACCTCAGGATAGTGAATCAGCATGCAGGGGGGCTGTTTCACAACTATCCGGACTTTTGTCGCCTCAGGCGGGAAAAGATTGGACACAAGGTCAGTGACAAGGAACGTCACGAGCAAGATAGGCAAAATATGTTCAGCGCAGGAACAAGGGTCGCAATCGATGCTTTCCGTTTTCCTTAACTGAACATCATCGGTGACACAAGTACTCCGCTGAGGTTTTTTTTTTTGTTGTTGTTCGGCGTCCTTTTCCCCCCAATAATTCATTGGAATTAGAACATCCCAAGACTTGCCTGCATCGTACCTTGAAAACACGCCATGCGGAAAAAGGCCTCGTTCAGGTGCTTCACCAGCACGATCTAACGAAAGGTACACATGGGTGAGACGCTGGGTGGAAGAGACACTTGGAGGCATTGAAAAAGGAAAAAGAAAAAGAAAAAAAAAAAAGGAAAAAAGACTTTGCGCTTGTTGGCCGCGCAGACTACGCGATCTGAAATTATTGTTTAGTTCCATGCTTAATTGTCTCTCTTTCTTCTTTCTGGCTTTCAATGCTCACAACTTCAATTTCCTTCTTTCTCATCTTCCGTAGGCTATCTTTGAGTAGACCATTTCGTCTGTTGACTTGCCTACATTAAATAAACACTACTACTACTACTACTACTACTACTACTACTACTACTACTACTACTACTCGGAAAGTCTCGACATACTTCCCATCGAGATACTCCTCTCCTCGCAACGCAGATCCCGGTCCGCGATCCGTGAACGCTGGAAGATGACCGCGATGTTCATCGTCACGTTTTTCAAGGCTTCACACATGTACAAGTTTCTCCATCTTTCTCTCCCGGCCCGATCCCAGGGCCAGAGGCAGGCAGCTAACGTCAGCTATTTTTTCATGATTGTCGGCTTGCCATGCCACCAGAATCAATTTTCGTGCCAACAGCGCGCGCTGGATAAACGCATAAACGTATACCAGCAGTGTGAGAACGCGTGCATATCTTTTCACGCGCGGCTTGTAATCGTAATCGCAGCTTTTGCCGCAGTGCGACCAGAGCAACGATCACGCATCAACACCGAATGGACGAGCTTTACCTCCCCAAAAGGTCGGCCTCCTTTCCTGACAAATGAGAGCCATGCTTCTTCAGAAATGTCTTCAGATTGGCCAGAGTCCAATCGGGCCTCGGATAGTTCGCACGAGAAGGTGGAGAAGCAAAGTTCCTTCGATGATCGACTTCTTCACGTCCACAGGCAGCAAGTGACAACAGCAATCATCTGCTTGCGACCACGCGTGCCCAGCCGAGGAGCGTTTGCCCCGACCCACGAACCCACACAATCTTTTCTGAAGGGTCTATTAATATTGGCGCGAACATTGACGACACTCCATTGCTTCGATTTGAAAAGGGCGCGCATTGCAAGTTGGATCACATTTTCGGTTGCTTTCGCATTGATTGTACTTGAAAACGGTGGAGCAGGGAACGGCAGTCTACTGGCATAGCAATATCTTTTCCTCTTGGTGCAGATTGCACAAGCAGCTACACTACACCATTTACATACATACAATAAAATTATGTAGTGGGCTTCATGGGCGGGTGTCGAGTTCAAGTGCCGGCTGGCCCGGGCGCCGGCACCACCTGGCTCTGTTTAGTCTTCGGATATTTGATCGCATGATCATGCCCACCTTCGGTGATCAGCTCAGACAAAAGCCTCCCATGGCGCCGCCAAACAACACATGATACACTGCGGCTCATGGCTCAAGTATCGGTTCTCGGGTAAATCTAAGGATTACAAAAACACGCAAACAGTATGCCTCGTGCATGTGCACTGCTGCGGATGAGATGTGGATATTGGATTCTGCCAATTGTTTCGAACTCGCGTCCGCTGACCCGGCCCTGGCCGTCCTTTCCACAAAAGTCATCAGTGCTTAGAACAACACTTTCGCCCGTCTCGTCTTGGTCTAGCGCAAGGTTGCTCTGGCGAAGCTTTCCCTGCAGTTCGTGGTGGCCAGATGTGCGTCCACGTTGATGCATTTTCTGGGCATGCCTAGCCTGAAACGAGCCGACGACCGACGGGCATTCACCGTGTCGTAATTTGATCTGCTGGGCGGGCAGCGAGAACAAAGGAAGAAGGGCAGGCGAATAACTGTGGCAGGGATGGTGAGTGTCAGATTTTGACCGATTAACGTGCGACACTGCCCCTTGAAAGCTTTGCGCTCTCCTGGGAGAATGCTGTCTTGAACATGTTCGTGCGTGGGGTGGCTAGCCGAGTTTTTCCGCCACGTTGTCGCTTGACCCATCGTAGTCTTCGGCCAGGGAAGCGTACCTGCTAGAGTCACCACACAACTCGTTCGACACTCTCTTGGCTTCAGCTGAACGAGCGGAGCCTTACCAACGACCGAGCCGATGAGTCGCTCATCTGTCCTTCTCTTAATCGGTGCCTTACTTCTGGTGGCAGCAGTTGTAGGGCACAGCATTGTCCAGGACGGTACGTAAGATTAGGCCGAAGTATAAATCTAAAATTATTTTGAGTGTCGAGAAAAGACCAAAAACGCTTCCCTGCATGATATTGCAGTGGTCTGAGCAGGCCAAACGAGCACATATTTAAGTATCAACGTCCTTTGTCGCCTGTAATCAAATTATTGCAGGTTGAAGGGTTTGGAATAATTATATATGAAGGGTTTGGCCGGTAGTGAAAAGAGCAGGTGTCATCGATCGAAGCCGGCGAAACGTAGAAGCAGGAATTCTTCCGTCAGAGATGTCGCCAGACCTTCGAGCATGCGCAGACAGTACAACATGAAGCAGGAGCAGTAGACGCGCCCTCAGTTAAGGGTGGGTACCCCCTCATTGTAAAACAACAGTTATTTACTCTACGGACTAGAAGTTGTGTTTTCCTGTTAGGGCTTAACTGAAGATCACGGAATTTGTTTTCGAGAGCTCAATAGCTCTTCGCAAGGCGAAGTTATCGACGAGAAAAATACATTTAACTCAAACTTTCTAGAGACGATTCGCTTTTGTTTGCCTATCTAAGTCGGCCAAACTTGGCCTGCTACTTACTTTCATAGGAGATTTATAGGCGGAACTAAGGATGTGGTCCATTTCCTCTTAGGGTCCTTAAAACATGAGGTTTTCCCTTTTCTTCTGTTTAAAGTGATTTCCTGTGCTTTAGCAGCTTGAGAGGGAAACATGGTGACAGGTATCAACTATTCGTAGTTCCGTATTCAAGCTCATCTATAGCTATCTGGCCAGCCAAGTTGCGCCAAGTTTCGCGTCGATGCGTTTCAAGATGACTTCAAACGAGCTCTGGAAAATCTGGATACCCACTTTCCAAGAAAATACTATTTGAAATTCCCGCTAATTTATCCCCGCGGCTACACGTCGTGCATTACATCATCTCTAGAGTTGGTGAGCCGCGGCGCCGATTGCTGTTCTTCGCGTCGGTCTGCCCGGAAAATGGCGAGGCTCAGCATTACCGTACGTGAAGCGTACAGTGGCATGCAGCGGGGTCAGGCCAATGGTTCAGGCGTGCTACTCCGACAGCAAGCCCCGCCAGGTCAATACGCGTAGTAAAGCTAAATCTAGGCGATGTCAAGTTGCCTAACGCTGGCTTGGCAGGTGGTTTGAGTTGTTCACCGCAGAAGGAAAAAAAACGCAGTTTTAATCATAGCATGGCAAGCTCAAGACGTTGTGCGATGGAGAGTTGACGCGAAAGATACACGGGTGAGTGCTTGTAAGCAGTAGCAGCACAAGAATGCAGAAAGGGTAGCTGGAAAATTTCTTCGCTTGGCTTTCACCAAACATGCCATCCATTTTCGGAAAATTTAGCAAGGTTTCTTCTTTCGTGGACGATGTTCTTGAGGATAAATCTAACAACAAAAAAGAGACATCCTTTGGCCAGACGAGACTGCCATCGACGCATATGACAAGGAGAAGGCTGACTACGAAGTCAAGCGGCCCGGCGCTTTCCTCGTTGAGAATGCCCTGTATGAAGTAAACGAAGCCGCTCTGCGTGGCGGCCTTGCAATATTATGCCCGCTATCGGGACTCGCTTCCATTGCACCAAGCCAAGTGGACTCGAATTCACTAACCACCATTTCAGCGCACACGTACAACAGCAGGATGTACGATTATCAACTTCTGCCGCATCGAGTCTCGCGTGTCGCGATCGATTTCATCTATGTACCTGCCGACCTCGTACCCGTTTCCTCCAGACGACATGAATAGGCGAAAAATATCACTAGGGGAAAGTCCCTAATGTATTGGCGGTGGCAAGATTCCGTTCTTCTGTACAGTTTTCAGCTTCAGCGTTCCTCTCGGGAAAACCTGACGATTGA